>PVIW01007828.1:0-23228 GCA_004026585.1 Noctilio leporinus | reverse complement strand
GGTGGGGCGGAGGTTGGCGCAGACTGTGACACCGGGAACAGCAGGTGAGCCGGCAGGGGCTCCAGGAGCTGCTGAGGCCGCCCCACAAGGGGTGGAAACGGGCGGTGGATGAGTCTTGGGGACCCGCCTCAGGTCCCAGTGGGAGCCACCAGTTTAAAATGGTAACTTGGGTAACATCCCAGGTTTGAGCAAGTGAGGTAAGTCGGTAACAAAATGTGTTTGTTTATGACGTAGATGAACCTGGGGAGGCTTTTCCTGTGTCTCGGACCTCGTGAACATGGTCCTTCAGTTTATTCCCGGGCGTCATGAAACCTGTTCAGTTGCTTCTAATCATCTTAAAAAAAGATACGTGGGCCTTTCAGTTCCTATTTGTACTTGTACTGGTGAACATGCCATCTCGCAGTCCTGGTGAACATGTCATATGTCTACACTGACTCAGAAGCAGGTAAAGTGGGTAGAGAAAAGAAAGAAGTGCGGTCATATGAGGAGCCAGAAGTAATTTTTTCTGCGAGTTGTAAGTATGTTCGTGTCCGGGTGGCAGGGTAGACAAGCTGGAGGCAGTACACACCCTTGAACCTTCATGGTACCGGGACTGAGTTAAAACTGAAGAGTCCGTGTGTACATATCTAACCCTGCAGGGATGTGCAAATGGAACCCGGCAGGAAGCCTGGGGAGGAGCTGGTGCAGTGACCTGCCCGGGAAGCCCTGGGGACAGGCAAACAAAGACCCTCCCAACACTCCCTTGTAATGGAATTGGGTAAAGAAACGACCGTCCTTTGTTCCTGGCCTCTGAGAATGTCCTGTGAAAGCTGCAGCCGGATGTCAGGTGGAAGGCAGCTTTCCCCAGTACGCCTGTACTTAGATTGGACAGCGTTGCGCAGGTGCGGGTTTCCAAGCAAGGCTGACTTCAGAGTTCGTGAGTACAGGGAATAGCACAACTGTTCTCTGCATTTTAACTGACTGTGGGAGGGGTGAACGTTTTAGAAAAGGAAGTGTGTTCCGTGCAGATGAGCCCGGGTCACTCGCCCGAGGGACCAGCGTGCAGCCAAGGCCCAGAGGGTGGAACCGCCAGGAGGGTTGTGGGCGGGGAATCAGGCGGGTCACTTGGTCTAAGTCACAAGATGAAATAATCACAAAACCGATGCATAAGTAATGAAAAGAATTATCGAAATGTCATCGCCCTGTGGTTCAGTGTTTCAAGTCATCAGGTCGAATATGCTATGAGGATCTTTTTAGCTGTCTGTTCAGTGAAGGGAACTTGTCGCTAGTGTTGCCCATATGCATGAAAGGGGGAAAAAACCCCAAATATATATACTTTCATCTGTGTTTCAGCTTCTTGGAGTTTCAGCTCTCAGGCCAACCAGTGCATGAGAGCCAGCCTTTCAGGTCCAGGGTGCAAGTTTACAAGGTGTTTGAATTTGAATGCAGTGTGTACAGTTAGGAATGGTTGGCCATTGTCAGTGCTATCGACCTCAGGTGCGAGGCCATTCCTTCTCCAGCGGGTGTTTTACGGGCACTGCAGTTGCTCCTTCGTGGTCTGTGGTGAAGACCACCCCTTCCCCTGCCGCTTGTGTGAAATGGCTCCATTTGTCGAAGTTGCCTCCAGGGCAAAAATGCCCTCAGTTTAAGTAACAATGTAATGAAAGCTGTTACCATTGTTCAAAGGAGCATTATGTGGGTTGTATCTTCATTACTTTTCACTGACTGTGATGAATTTCAGAAAGGTAAGTAGATGCATATTTTAATGCTTATGAAATGAAGGGACATTCTGTGTAGTTTGTGGCCAGTGTTCAGATCACGGTAAAGAGAACCATTAATGGCATTGATGGGGCTTCGTTTTAAGTCTTTTAACAGGTTTATATTCCTAAATTATTTGTAAGTCGTGCCCTGAAAGGTGAATATGCCCTTGTTTCGATATGTGTTATTTTTATGAGCATTCATTTGAGATGGGTTTCTGGTGTAAATGGTGGTTTCATTCCGAGGTCAGGTAGGAGCGAAGTTTGTAACTGTTTCATGGAAGGGCTACACATGCTCATCCACAGTGAATTGAGCTCCAAGGACAGGAAGGAAGTGAACGTTCTTTAAAAGTGGATACACTGTCCATGAGCAAAACGTCCCAAGTGCTTGTGTCTTCAGCTGGGTCCCCTGCAGTTGGTGACAAACACTTTAGTGGGGCGGCAGGAAAGGCCTCCGTCAGGCCAGAGAGAATGCCGCGAGGGGCCAATGGAGAGTCGTTTACAAAGTGCGTTTCCAAGTTGGTTTCAGTTAAAAGGGGTTGTAGTTACCTTTAGTGTCTGAAGTCTCCATGAACTGTCCTGAGTTGGATACCCGTGTTTTATCATGGCTCTGTAAAGGTTGATGGAACCTGCATGATCATAAAAAAAGTCAAATCCAAAATGTTGTATGTGGGCCTCTGCACCAGCCATTTGTGCGCATCCCGTTTTTAGGGTTCTGAGTAAATGGTTTGAGAGGGAGGGGAAGGAATAGAGAGAGAGAGGAAGAGAGGCATGGGTGTGAGTGCGTTTTCTGTGTGACCCCAGGCTGGGACGCAGGGTCGCGCTGTGAGCCAGGCCTGCACTCTGAAGGGGATCGGAGAGGCAGCCTTTGCTGTTCAGGTGGGCGTTCTGGGCGCTGGAACCGCATGAGCCAGGGCAGCTGTGCACCGGGAGAGAGTCTTCAACCTCAGAGCGCAGAAAAGGCTGAGGCGCAGTCTGGAGTACCCCTGACGGGCGGGTGGAGTGTGGTGGGGAACGGTTTCTCCAAGTGTGGCCATCGTGAGTGGCACAGGGGGCAGAGATGGGGGTCATGGGATAGTTTAAGGAAATGGCACCGTCCCGTCCCGCAGTGACGTTTTTAAAGGTCACAGAGTGCTGTCCTGTCATTTGTGTTTCCATGTGTTTGGTGCAGCTTGTGTGAACAAGGAGAAAATAAAGTTTGTGCCAAAATGTACTCAAAGGTGAAGAAAAAAAAAAACAAACAACACAGCCTATGCTGGGCCAGAACCCTGCAGCAGTGCCTACAGGTAGGTTGGTTTCTACTCCCTGAGGATTCTGTGCCCAGGGTGAGCCTCCTAATGACAGTGGTGAATTTAATTACTTTAGTAAGTAAATGATTATGAATGTTAATGGTAATGCTAGTGATAGAATGTTTCAGGGCTTGATTTTACTTTTGTTATTAATAGTTTTAAATTTGTCTAAAGAATTTTTATTTGTAGAGAGAGGAAAGGAGGGAGAACGAGAGGGAGAGAAACGTCAGTGTGTGGCTAAGTCTCATAGGCGCCTGCCACTGGGGACCCTGCCTGCAACCCAGACGTGCCCTGACTGGGAATCGAACTGGCGACCCTTTGGTTTGCAGGCTGGTGCTCAACCCAGTGAGCCACACCAGTGAGGGCAGGGGTTGCACTGTAGTCCTTTCAGGGAAGACCGCGTCCCTGGGTGATGTCCGACAGCCAGCAGCTCCTAGAAGTAGGTGTCAGAATAGGGTGCTTAATAGGGTTTAGTCTTTCTGTGCAGAGTTCATTCACTTATTTGTTTATGGATAAATTTTCAGGGTTGGGGAAAGGAGGAAGAGGAACATGCGTGTGCGGTGGTCTGTGTCACCCCCAACTGGTAATTTGTCTGCCAGTCATGCATCTGGATGTTCATCCAACCAGCATCCTTGGGCTGTTCTGCCCGCACGGCCTCTGCGGGGTCCCACCCAGCATTTTCAGATGGTCTTGCTGGAAACATCAGGTGTGTTACATGCCTTCATGCATTTCTCTTCCAGCAAAATGATGTTCAGCAGAAGGAATTGATAAATGAGTGAGTGAGGCTCAGAGGCTTGTGGTTTTGTAGTGACATGACTGTGTTTAAGGTTTCAGGGCAGGTCTCCAGCCAGGCCCGTGACTGGAGGCAGGTGAAAGGCAGCCGTACATGGATGCTTCTCTCCCTCTCTGCCTCTCTCCCTTCCCCTCTCTCTAGAAGTAATAAATGAAATGTTTGAAAAAGTGAGAAACACTGCTGCTGTTGGATGGAGTGTCAGAGGGGAGCTGTGTGGAAGCATCCGGTCCCCGTGCACTGAGAGATGTTCTCTCGTGTGTGGAATGGAGATCTCGCCACCCCAGTAAGGGCGTGTGTCTGAGAGTCACTGTGGGGAATGTCCTGACGCACCCTGGATGCTGTGCTCCGTCCCCTGTGAGACGTGCGGTGTGCAGTGCAGGGAGTGAGGCCTCGTCTTGCCCTGGGGGCTGATGCCGAGAGGAGAAGCGTGGCTGCGACTGCTGGGCGAGGTGGGCAGTGGGGAGAAACGGAAGCTCCTGGGCTCCCTGGCTGGTGTTTCCTTCCGGGGAAGCCATTTCGTATAGGGTGACGATCGCCCACTGGCAGCAGTCACCCGGTCCCCCTCCCTGCCTTTTAGCTGCTTCCTCCGCACCAAGGGTGGAATAATTGAGGGGATCGGGATGGGCTTGTTGACATTCCAGGGGTCTCTGTGATGCAGCATGAAGTCCTCTCCGGGACCCCCTGCAATACACTGTGGCCGTCTGGGGGGGTGCGGGCCGAGCGTGGCAGTGCTGGGTCATTCCAGGAGCTATTCTCAGACTAATAGAAGCCACACGGCCCATCAACAGGACAGAGGAGGCTCCCAAGCCTGATGCAAGCCAGCAGTCGGTCATGTGTTGTGTCCACACGGAGGTCAGCAGCGTTTACTGGGCAGAGCTCTGCGGCCTGTGACTGTTCCTCGTGTCCTCACTGTTCTGCTCTGAGGAGGCCAAGGGCACCTTCTGTGTGTTCCAGGTGACTGTCCGCAGCCCACATGCAGCCGTTCAGTGTTCCTTCTCAGCATGGGTTCTGCAAGGGACTAAGAGCTGGTGTGAGGCTGGGGATCTGGTCTGAGTTCTGGGTGACTGGACGCATCAGAGGCTGCAGAGCAGGTGACAGTCGGGGACTGTAAGGAGAGGCCTGAGGGGGGCCGTCCCCAGCTGCATGGGTCCACAGGCCTCAGATGGTCATGGTGGACAGCAAGGCAGCGATGGCCACGGCCACAGTCTGTCTCCCTCGGTGTTGGTGTCAGCTGGGGCATGACACAAAGGAAGTATCATGGGGTCTTCCAAGGTGTATGTGTCCCCTGGGATATCCCTGTGGGGTCAACTGCTTGAGTGGTGAGACTGACGTGTCTGTGTCCTCCTGTCACTCAGTTGTCAGCTTGGGGAGTTGAATGTGTATTAAAGAACAAGGTAAGAGCCCTGGCTGGTGGCTCAGTGGATAGGCGCTGGCCTGCCCTATAATTTGAATGTTGTCCTCCTGCTGTGTCAGTGTTGTGTTTTCTTCTGCTGCCTCATGTTGGCAGGTTAGCAGACCAGGCCGAGTACCTGAGACATGTGTCCTTCCACTGCGAACCTCAATCACATTGTCCGATTGCAATGGTGTGGGTCCCATCTTCATGTCCCTTTACTTACTTATTGTTCCGTAATCATAATGGTATCGTAGTGAGTTGGAAAAGTCATCCAGTCAGCGGAGAAGACACAATCCTTCACCAGCAGAAGTCAAAGGCTGCGTGTGTCCTCCATGACCAGGGAAAAGGAGGCAGATTGGTGGGGAGGTGTGATCTAGGTGCTGTTTTCAGAGACATGGAAGGTTTGGAATGCTACCTATTTGGTTGTTTTTTAAATGTCTTGCAATAGAGAAATATTACCATTGCTTACCAGATTGTGGATGGCACCAGGGACAGTTCTCCCCTCAAAGGGAGGAAAATATTGGGAAGATGGTTTTGTGATTGAGCCAGGAAAAGGGTGAGGGCATTGGGAGCAAATGAGGTTCCCTGAGGTTGATGGTAAGATGACAGAAAATGTCTGGCACTGAATTTTTCGGTGAAAACCAAAGGAACGTTTCTGCCAAGCCAGCAGTGGAAGATTAGCAAGCATGTGTTTTTATTGCCATGTCGTGGGTAGTTTGGGAAGAACATGTTTGTGTAGGAAGTTGGCTAAAGTGGTGGAAGGCAGTGGACTATTAAAGACAGTTGATGGCAGTGTTACTCAGAAGTGTATTTCAGAGCATGTCCTTGTGAGACGGGCTTTCCAGATACGTTTTGGACATTTTCCAGATGACTGGACAATGTAGTAAATGTATATTTTAATATTTTATTTTTAGAGGGAGGGGAAGGAAGAGAGGCAGAGAGGGAGAAAGAAATCATGGTGTGGTTGCCTTCACCTGCCTCCAGCTCCGCATCTGACTGGAGACCTGGCTTGCAACCTGGGTATGTGCCCTGGCTGGGAATCCACCCAGCCACTGTTTGGTTCATGCTCAATCCACTGAGCCACATCAGTCAGGGCTGTTTTCAATAATTAAAAATAAGTAGAGTTTGTATTTATTTAATTTTAGAGAGAGGGGAAAGGAAGGAGAAAGCGAGGGAGAGGAGTAGCCACACACGGTCATGTGCTGCGAACCCTAAAGTGGGGATCCTGCCCACAGCCCAGGAAATGGAACCCATGACTCTGCAGATGGACTTTCTTTTCACTGATTCAACCCTTGTCATGGCTGCAATACGGTTTCATGTGGTCCCTAAGACTGGTCAAGGTTTGTAAGATGTATCACACATGAACGAGGTCGTTGTTTCTCTTGGGAAGATTTTTGTCTGCACCCGGGTGCCTTTGAGCCCCCATCCCCCGAGTGCAACCCTTCGGAGACACACCCTCCCTGAGCTCACCCAGAGGGCAATGTGGCAGCTCCAGACACAATGCAACCTGAAACGTCCCCCGGGGGCACCATTGACGCTGGGTGAAGAAGTGCTGATCTCCATTGTTGGTTCATCTCCGTAACCCAGGGGCTTCGGCAGAGTGGGTGTAGTTTGTGGTCGTCCCTGCCAAGTGTGTTCCAACGCCACAATGGTGGTTCATTGTTGGGGGTGGGTATTTGGCTGGGCGTGTTTAAAGAGTGATTTGCTTTTACATTTTGTTACTGGTTTCTCTCAAGAAGCAGCAGGACAGTGGGGTACCTGAGAGGTCACAGACACATTGGGAAAAAAAGCATTATCAATAGTTCAATATATATCCATTTCATAGTGGTGGTTTCTGCATGGATTCGGTGTCATGTACGAGGACTGTCAGTGATTTTCCTCCATTGTACATGTCTGTTTGCATGAAATAATATATTTGAGGGCAGCCCTTCAGACCCATGGAGTCACGGCTGGGTGGACATCGTGAGGACTCAGGTCCAGTCCCGCACGTGGCACCTGGCCACCGAGGTCCACCGTCCAGCTGCAGCGGTGGAGTCTGGCTGTGAGGTCGCAGTGATAGGTGTGGGTTCCACGTGCAGGGACTGTGATCCAGGGTCCAGTCTGTGTGTGTGTATGTATGTGAGGACCCGGGTGCCTTTGGTGTCGGCTTAGCCTCCAGGTGTTTGGTTTCAGCTTAAGGTTCTGCGTCAACTCCCAGGTCCAGGTCCAGGAGTCCCGAGTCTGTATGTGCCGTGTGGTGTGTAAGGTGTGGTGGTTGTCGGCTGCAGTGTGGTGTGTTGAGGGAGGAAACAGTTTATTGCAAATAGGACAGTTTTGACCCAGAAGGGCTGTGAGTGCGGCTCTTTAGCGTCGATGCTGAGGCTCCTTCCCGATGAGCCCTGATGGGAGAGCCCCGGGGTGCATTCCCTGTACCCCAGGCTGTGTTTCTGAGGTCTTCTCTGCTCCTCCCCGGGACAGGAGGGGACAGGAGTTTCAGGTAGTTCCTGGTTATGTGTTGATCTGATTGGTTTGCGTGTGAAGCGCGCATCTGTGAAGGAGCCCCTCCGAATGGCCTGGCAAGTAGGGAAAAGGCTTCAGGTCATTAAAGAAAAGAGTGGTGGTGAATATTTGCAACATAGGGTTAGGCTTTTTTTTTTTTTTTTTTAATATTTTCATTGTTTTTTAGAAAGAGGGGAAGGGAGAGAGGCAGAGAGGGAGAGAGACATCCATGTATGGTTGCCTTTCACCTGCCTCCAGCTGGGGACCTGGCAGGAGACCTGGCTTGCAACCTGGTCATGTGCCCTGGCTGGGAATTGAACCAGCGACCTTTGGGTTCGCAGGCCGGCGCCTTAACCACTGTGCTACCAGGCAGGGCTAGGCTTTTTTTTTTTTCTTAAGATTTTTATTCCCTCCCCCTGGGAGAGGTGGCACCGTTGGGTGTCTCCGCAGGGGTTGTGAGCCATTGTTCCTGCTCCCTGTGCCCCCCCGCAGGAGGCCCCCTGCCCGCCGATGGAGGAGGGTGTTGTGTGAAGATGGCACATTTGCTGGGTAGGGGGATCCAGTGATTGGATGGGCTCCCATGTGGTTATGCTGAGGGTACTTTCTCTACTTCTGTTCCCCACCCTCCTTGGAGGGGTGTTGGTGGCAGGTGGAGATGGCAGCACTGCAGGGAGCCTCTGAAGGTGGTGCTCCGACACCGGAGGGGCTCCGGGTGCTCGTCCGGAAGTGGCCAGCTCCCCATGGCTGCCTGTGTATTGCAGCGTTGTGGGTACCCCTGTAGCAGGGGAAGGGATGGTCCCGGAGGGGTCTCCTTGGGGGGAGCCTGAAGTTGCTGTTCCTGCCAAGGTGGAGGCAGGAGCACCCCAGGGAGCTTGTGCAGGGGCCTCGGTGATGTGTCATGTGATGGCAGTGACAGCATCCCCAACCCTTCCTCCGCCCCTTCACCCCTTTACCTACAGGTCAGGGCGCTTCCTGGGAGATTTGCCTGGAAGAAGGTGAAGGGAATGGTTGCCCTGGGGGCTGTGGCTGGAGCGTGTGAGTGTTTTAGGAGAGGTGCATTCTCCTCAGATCTGCGGGGTGGGAAGGGTGGTGCCATGTTCTTCACATGCAGAGCTCTGGTGGCGTTGCAGGGACATGTCCTATGGAGGGAGCCACCCCTCAGCTCTGGCTCCCTGCTGTTCTTGGGCAGGTCACCTCCCTTTCTGCCCACACATCTCAAGGGGTTGTTCTCTGGTGGGCGGAGGGGCTGGCACCCTAGGGTGTTTCCACATGGGTCATGAGCCATTGTTGCTGGTCTGTGCGCCCTTGCGGAGGGGGCCCCCTCCAGCGTATGGCAAGTGTGCCAGATCCCCTGTGGGCTGCCCTTGTGTTGGGGGGCTCCTTTCCCTCCTTTGCAGGAGGAGGGGTTCGGGAGAGGAGGGGACATTGGCTGGTTGGTGTGGGACCTTGTGGTGGGCTGGGCTGCCTTGTGCATGTGCTGAGGGGATGGTGTGGCCTTTGGTTCTGCCTCCTTGTTGGAGGGGGTCTGCCAGGGGGAGAGGCTGACACCCCAGGGTGGTCGCGCAGGGGCCTGGAGCCAACTCTAGGGTTGCGTGCGACGTCCTGGAGGGGGATCCCATTGTCGCTCACCTCCCCCCTCCCCCCCCCCGCCACGTGCAGCGTAAGAGGCCGACTGGGCTTCCGCAGGGGCTCCAGGTGGGTGACCTGGAGGGACGTGGTGGAAGGTGTGTTGTCTGCTCTCAGGTGAGTCTCCTCCGCTTTACCTCGGACAGGCCCCTCCCTGCGCCAGCACAGCCCAAGGGGGAGATGTGGGCACAGGTGCTGCTGCAGGGGCTCTTCCCCTGAGGAGCCAGCGGGGCTCTGCGTGTCCTCCTGGGGTGGCCCCCTGCACGAGGCTGTGTGTGTCCTCCTGGGGTGGCCCCCTCCACAAGGCTGCATGTAGTAACCCTTAAGGGTCACCTGTGCTGTGGGGCCACTTCTCTGCCTCCTGCTTCCCTGGGTGTTGGAGGAGTGTGTTCGCAGGGGGGTGGCTGCTGGACGTGAGCAGACTGTCATGGGGTGTCACTTCCAGGGCATCAGGGTGTGTGCCCTCTTGGGATGGGGTCTGCCGGGGGTTCAATGAGGGGGCTACCTCAGCGTCCATCCTCTGCCCTTCTTGGAGGGGTGTGTTCCCCACTGCCAGGACACCTTGGGGTCCATGCAGGGTGGTTCCACCTGCTAGCAAGTGGACTCTAACCCAAGGCAGGTATCCCTGAGGTGCCACCTGCTGCATGTCCCCTGCAAGGATGGGGGGATGTGTCCTGGTAATTACTGGAGAGGTGGTAGCAGTTGGGTGGGGAATCTAAGGTGGGGGGCTTCCCTAGGGGAGCAAGGTGGGTGACCTGTTTGGACGTGTCCGGGAGGGGATGTCAGGAGGTACAGTCTCGACACCAGTGTTTGCTACTCACGCACGGAGGCCTGTCCTTGGGGTTGGCCAGTCTGTCCTGTGTGGGGAGGGGCCTGTGCTCTGCTGTCCCAGGACTGGAGCTGTTTTCCCCTCACAGGTGGAGGGTGTGGCAGCTCGGGGTGCCTGTGCAGGGGCCGTACGAGAGGTTGCCAGCTCCCCATAGCTGACCATTTACCCTTGTGGGGGACCCCAATGGTGCACCTCGTCCCCGACCTCCTCTGTAGGAGGGGTGTTGTTTCAGAGGATGGGGAGTTTGTAGGGGACAGTGGTGGAGGGACTTCTCCGTGTGCATCTCCTCAGGGCACTTCTTGAGCTCCGGTGTTGTGCCCTCTCAGGAGGGGTCAATTCCCCCTCCGTAGACCCCCTGAAGGTCTTCACCCCTTAGTCCTGCAGGTGGAGATGCGACACCTGAAGGAGAGAGTGAATGGGACCCCCACCTGTCCCTGTGTCCACTGTCGCTCCAACCCCTTCTGTCACAGGACGGGTGGGTGTGTGCTGGACCAGGCAGGAAACTGCAGGGGCTTCGTGGTGGGGTGGACCCTGCTATGGAGGGGTGGCGCCATGTCCCATGGCCTCCCTGTGTGGGAGGACCTTCCAGGTTGAAGGGGCCAGGGGTGGGGAGAACTGCCCCGGGCAACCAGGGTGGGCATTGTGGGGGTGTGTGCCTGAAGAGGGTGGGACCTTTCAGGGATGGGTGGTGAGAGGTGTGCTCTTGAGTGTCACATCCCTGAGGTGCACTCCCACTAACCCCTGGGGGAGGGATGCCTCCCCCTCCCCTCTTGGACACCTGAGGATGTTCTGCCCTCCTAGGTGCAGGTGAGGATAGCGTAGGGTGTTTGTGCAGGGTCTGGAGGCAATCTTGTGGCTGCACCCAGTCCTGGAGGACATCCCCTCCAGCTGGGGCTTGTGCCCCACCTGCTCCTCATGAGGGGTGTGTCTTGGATGGGGTGCCCCTGGCGGTGGTGGTCTTGGATGGGTGGTTGAAGGGGAGGAACCTGGTGGAGAGGGCTGGGTTTCCGATCAGGGGCATGTTCTCCTGTCTTCTGTCCATCCGTCCATGGAGGGAGTTCCTCCCCCCGATCTGCACAACACCGAGGTGTCACCCTAGCTGGAGACCTGGCACCACATGGTGACAGCGCAGTGGGTGCTGAGCCCACCCACCCATGGTGGCTCTCGGTCTCCTGCTGGAGTTTGTGAACCAAACCTGGAAGATCACGTCCTCCAGCCGCTGGTGCCTCCACCTGTCCCTCCACCTCTGCCATCGCAGGTGTGGGACGTGTGTGTAGGAGTCGTACATGGGACGCAGGTACAGCTTTGGAGGGACTTTGCAGGGGTGGGATGCCCCAAGGGAGGGGTGGCTGCATGGGTGCCCTGTTTGCAGGGAGAGAAGTCTGGACCAAAGGGTAAGGTTTTTGGGGGGCGGGGTTTGCCGGATGATCAGGATGGGGGACCTGGTGGGGTCTCATGAAGGTGGGGGATGGAATCTGCAGGGACGCGCGCCCTCTAGTGGTGGTGCTGGGAGTTGCGGCGTCTGGCGCGTCATCACTCCCGCTGGGTCCTGTGTCCTTGGAGGGTCGTCCTCCCCCGTCCCCATCGATGCCCGTCAGGGTGTTCTCCTTGCCCAGGTGTTCGCAGGGCTCTTGAACCACCTGTGTGTCTGCACGTGAACTCCCTGAGGTGGTTCCCTCCCTGGAATGGCTAGTGTTCAGTATCCCTCACCGGCCACTCCTACCACTCCATGCCCTCTGCAGGAGGGGGGCTTCCTCAGAGGGGCCTCCTCTCAGGCACGCGGGGAATTGAGGGGTATCCTCCCCCCTTAGCTGTGGGGGAGACGGCCTGCAGCTACGTGAAGGGGGGTGTCGGAGGCTTGGGTGGGGACATTGGTATCCTCCCACGTGGGAGTGGAAACCCTGGGGGTGAAGGTGGGGTGGAGGGAGGGGGTGAGGGACAGATGTCTGGGCCGGCGCCATGGAGGAGGGTCTGTGTGTGGGGTCACCCCTGGGATGAAGCTGCTCATTGGACAGATGGGCCCGGTGTCACATGTGCCCGTCCTTCTGGGTCATGAGACCCCTCCCTGGGGAGGCGTTTTGTACCCAGACAGGCTTGACTCCAAGCGGAGACCCTCAGTGCCAAGGGTGCCTCTGCAGGGAGGGAGCATCATCCATCCCTGATAGGACCCATGAGATCCTTCCCAGAGATGAGGACCCCATAGTACCTCCCTGGACCCTGGGGGCGCCGGAGCCCTTGGCCCTCCGCACTCACTGCTGTGAGGCAGGGGTGTGTGTGGTGCAGTAGTCTGTTTGGGGATGGTGTTCACAGAGTGGGGGTGGCGCAGGCCTAGGGGAGAGCAAGGGAGAGGCGGGTGCCCTGTGAGGGGTGCCCAGCACCCTTTGGGGGAAGGAGCTGTGAGGCCCTTTCATGGAGTTAGTGGTGCTGGCAGATTCCCCAGGGGCCCGAGGTTCCTGTGTTTACGTGGGGTGACAGCCTCCTTGTGGGAAGGCGTCTGCCCTGAAGGGGTTTAGAAAGACGGAAGTGTGTCCAGGGAGTCAGCCAAAGGGAGCTGCAGCAGGGGCAGGGTGCACACCTCTCGCAGCCTTTGGGTGCCCAGAGGTCTATGTTTGCCGAGCAGTTTCATCCTGGGTGGACGGAGCGGTGCCCACAGGGAGGGGGCTGTTGGGACCAGGACGAGCAGGGTCCTTCCCAGGGCCGGGGGCTCGTGGCTGCGATGAGAGGAAGTGGGGAGACTGAAGCTGACCCACGGGTACCAAGTGTGTCCTGCCTGCAGCCTGGAGGTGGGCACGTTCCCCAACACTGCTCGGGGGACAGAGGCCACCGCTCCTCCTCGTGTGCTTTACATATGTGAAGACAGCAGAGTCCTTTTAGCTCAGCAGCGCAGTGCCTGACACGTGTGTGTGTTTGTGAGTTGCCACTTGAGGGCGTCTGAGATGAGGGGAAGCATAGCACTTCGTAAAGTTTCTCCCCAGGGCTCCTCAGAGGGTCTTGCGTGGATGGGAATGTCCTGGATGGGAGCACGGTATTCTTTGCACTGGCCGTGTAAGTGTCCATCTCCCACTCCCCCTTGTGGGGACGGCACCTCACTGCAGGGGTGCTGGATCCCTGCCTAGATCCCCACTTTCCCCACTGCCCTGCCTGGTCTTTGTGCTGCAGGAAGGCAAGGTGTTCCCAGCAGAATGGGGCCATGTGAGCCCCGTGCACGGGAGCATGCCGATGGGTGCAGAAAAGCTCCTACAGGTGTTCAAGTGGAGTGGCTGCGGGACAGGCGGTCCTCAGGCATCGCAGGTCACCCCTGCTGTCCCTTGCCTGGTGAGCAGCCCCATCCTGAAGTCCCCAGCGGGTGTCCTGCAAGGGCCCTGAGGGCTGGTTCCATCCCTTCCTCTGCTCCTGGGTCCTGGCTGCACAGAAGCTCCTAGAGGCTGATGTGTTCCCTGTCCACTGGGGAACAAACGTCATTTCTCCTCCCACATCGGTTGTCCTGTCATCTGGGAGAGGAAGGCAGGTTGGAGAGGAGGGGTGGTTGGTGTCAGGGGCTGTACCTGTTTGTGAGCGAGTGTCCAGGTTTGTTCCTCAGAGGGGATCCTGCGGGCATCCTGCGTGTTCCGTGCAGTCTGTGGGAGCGTGAGAACGGGCCTGGTGTAGAAGGCAGGAGGGAAAGAGTGAGGGCTACACAGGCCAGGGAGGGGTCCCTGTCTTGTGGCAGGGTGGACAGAGGGAGGCTGTGTTGGGGGACCGGTGAGAGGTGCGCTGCAGTCGTAGACACCCCTGCTGCCCATGGTGCTGCCTTTTACTGGGGGAGAGGGTGGTTGGAGAAGCCCCTCTGTGCTGCGGGCGTCTGCGGGCCCATGGTGTGTGAGGCTGTGGGGATGGAAAGGGACCTGCTGTGCAGTGAAAGTCAGTCACCGTCCCCCAGGCTGGTCCCTGAGTGTGTCCCCTCCTACCTGAGAAGTCCAGGGGCAGGAGATGGAAGGGGTTCGTCAGCAGGGCAGGCAGCGAGCCGCGGTTGGTTCCTGAGGGGAGCCTCCTGCGCCCTAGGAAACAGAAGATGGAGGAGATACGGTCCCTTCCCAGGCCCCCACCTGCAGTGTCCGTGTGTGCGAGGCTGCAATGGGCGAGAGGGCAGGAGCCTGTCCAGTCCCCCTGTGACAGGTCACCTGCTGTGCCCCAGTGGACGTGGTGACAGTTCCTCCTGCCCGGAAAGGAAACGTCTCCGCTAGCGGTGTCTGTGGATGTGCAGCCTTCCTTCCTTCCGTCCTTCCTTCCTTCCTTGCCAAGGCCGCGTCCGTCTGCATGGCTGCGGTGTCAGCCAAGTGTGGCTTGTCCAAGTCGATGCTGTTCCCTTACGGGTTTTCCGGAAGAAGCAGACCCCTGAGGTCCCTTTGGGAGGCAGGCCATGGCCCCTCCAGGCTCCGGTTTGCAAGGCCACAGCGGTCCTGCACGTGTCACGCAAGCCCATGCAGGGTCATCACTTGGCGTTTCACAAGACCAAGGGGTACAGGGTTGAAGCTGGAAGGGAGATGCAGAGGGCAAGGGGCATCCGTTGTCCGTGGGCCGTCCCCAGCATCCCATCCCCGTGCGTCGTCCACGGTCCGTTGGCCAGGGCTTTCCTGGCAAGTGTTCCCTGTCGTTTGGAACATGACATGTCTCTTGTGACATAGAGACACCCATCGCTGCCCCAGAGTTCCGGGGATGCCCAGGGGTGCCTTCACCAGCCTCACAGGTCTGTGTCCTTTCCGTCATAGTATTTTGACAGGTGGCCTTACTCATGGCCTGTCACAGACCCTTTGTTGGGTCCAGAGTCCCCAAGGGTGTCTCCCCAAGTGTTTCACAGACACCGTGTACAGGCATGTGCTGTTGACAAGCAGATACACAGAAGGCAAGACCAGAGTCATCGGCGCACCCGTTACAATGGCAGCAGAAACACTCAACACGAGAGGGCACAGACATTGCAAGCATGGTACATAGGATGACGTCCACCGTGAAGGACATGCAATGGTCATGTTTACATGTACAGAATAGTATTGAGTGTTACAGATAGGAAAACAGGGTGTCCCCATGGGCTACACAGTCCAGGGGGTCCCAGAGACCGAGAAGGACATGATGGAGAATCCCACAGCCCAACACCCCATTTTTACATGGGGAGCAAAGGACAGAGTTCCATGCACAGTCCATCGGGCTGTTGTCATGGGACGCATGGTACAGACTGTCACAGGTGCACATGGAGGTGGCCCTGGGGGAGGAACCTGGAGGGCATCCTGGCCCTGAGAGCAGAGGTTGCTGTGTAGGAAGAAAAGCAGAGCGTCCGTGAGCCTGCTCTGCTGTTTGTCCATGAAAACCAGGGGAAAAACAAAAGAAAGCCTATTTCCGACTGTCACACACAGCAATTTCACAATGTCTACATGGAAAGCATGTTCTACACCACGACACCGCTGAGCGTGGGGAGGTTCTGTTCCTAGCACAGCACCAGGTGGGAATGCACATGAGGATGTTACAGTTCAAAGTGTGTGACTCATGGTCCCAGAGGCAAGGGCAGCATGTCCACCGTGCAAACCACATGAGATGGCAGGAAATGGATCCCAGCGGGCCCTGAGGTGGCCTCTTTGTGGCCCTGGAAAGGGCTGCAAAACATGCGGCAGTAGACGGACCTGTTCCCCTGCCACCAGAGTCCTGTGTCTGTCCTCAGTCTTCCGTGGGCTCGAGGGTCCTACAGTTCAATGACGTAGCTGCTGCGTGCGAGAGCCGCACCTGCCCAGCACAGGCAGAAAGGAAGGGCAACAGTGGAAGCCCGTGTTGGCCATGGGTGTCCTTTCTCTGCTGGAGGAACTCCCAGTAGGGTTTGGGGTGAGGAGTGGGGTTTGGGGTGGGAACTTTCAGTGCCCAGTGGAGGTGGTGGGGGCCTGGTTGATCCCTGCAGGTGTGGGGGTCCCAGGCTGCTGCCTCCGGCCCTGCAGGCCTGAAGGTGTCCCGAGCAGGAGACCCTTGGAACAGGTGTCCCCTTCCCAGGGGTGCCCACCCTGGTCTGCGAGGAATCTCGTCCTGTGGAACTGCTGCTGTCCCAGGGGAACCCGCAGGGTCTCCTGCCCCCTAGGGAGGCAACTCAGTCTTGAGTAAAGAGGGGCTCCATGGCTGGGGGCACCCTCTCACCCCTTGGTGCCTTTTCTCCCCACACACCTTCTGTCCTAGGCCCACGTGCTAGGGAGGCTGCTAGTTGGTGGGTCCCCACCCCTTTTTCCTACAGTTCCCTCAGGTGGTCAGGGTTCCAGTGTTTTCAGCAGCTCCCAGGTGGACGTTCTTAGCAAGTCAGGCCTGGCCAGAGCCTGCAGTCCACACTCCGCAGTCAGCATCTCCTTTGGGGGAGCCCACATTTCTGCCCAGCTAGGGTTCTTTTGGACCGTGTCACATAGAGGTGACATGGTCTGCCATTTGTGTGGCCCTCCCTCCGTCTCCCAGGGGTGAGGGTCATTTATCTCTGGGGGGTGTTATTCGC
This sequence comes from Noctilio leporinus, assembly GCA_004026585.1. NCBI lineage: Eukaryota > Metazoa > Chordata > Mammalia > Chiroptera > Noctilionidae > Noctilio > Noctilio leporinus. Next base: position 6,591 of record PVIW01007828.1, on the reverse strand, counting down.
TGTGAGAAGGGACCTTTCTGCCTGCACAGGGCTGTTTGTTGGGTGGCGGGTGGGGAAGGCCTTAGTCCTGCGCAGCCAGGAGAGGGGCCCTGACAGGTGGGGGTCCCCCTGAACTCACGGGTTGTCCCAGGGGGTGGGACGCTATTCGCTCTGGCCAGGGAAGAGGGTGGAGTGCAGGCAGGCAGCCCCCCATCTCCTGCACATGGAGGCTGCCAGAAGGTGCTGATACCACGTGCAAAGGCCCTGAGGCCAGGACGCCATGTTCCTCTCCAGCGCCCCTGGGCCCCTTCTCCTTCCAAGGACAGTCTTCTCTATTTCCTGCCTCCTCTGAATATTCGGGGAAGGATCATTGTTTTCCTGCTTTCTTTGTATTCCCTTCCCAATGCCCGGCCCACGGAGACACATTCAACATGTAGGCCCATTATGGACCCCCACCCATCCCTGGCATCCCTGACTATCTAGTCTCCCAGTCATGAGAGCTCCGTGTCCTTTTGCCAGGCCATTGGGCCCCATTTTCTGCAAAGGAGAACGCAATGTTTGGTCCTGTAAGCCTCAGGAGGAAAGCCACAGGGCCTCATAGACACGAAAGAGACAAAACCCATCCTAACTATGCGCCCTGCCTCTCGGGGTCCTCTTGAGGGATGAACGAAAGGAAGGATGCCCAGCCCAACCTTTCTGTTGTCACACAGACAGAGACCCACCGTTCCTGCGTGTCCATCCAGCACACAGACCCCTGGAGCTCCCTGCCGCGCTCCCCATCTCTCACCACAAGCACGACATCACCCTTGTCAAGTCCTGCCAGGCCCCTCCATGCGGGAGCTGGCCCCACCCATCCTCTGCCTTCTCCCCATCCTCCCCCCTTCCCCATGTTTCCATGTGTGGTGCCTCCTCAGCAGCTCCTCTGTCCTCACCAGGGTTGGCGCCAGGCTCCAGGACACTGGCTCTTTCCTGCGTCCGCCTCCCCCTGGCCCAGCCCCCAGGCCTCCTGCGCCACCCGTCGGAAGCTGAGCCAGGAACCCAGACTTTTTTGTCAGAAAAGTTACTGGCATCCGTGTCAGCCACCAAAGACCACAGGTCCCAGTGGGTTTATAACAGGAGGTTTGGTTCCTTGTCTTGTGGGAGACACACACCACACGGCCTTCTGCCCTGCCCTCCCGCTGCCGTCCACACACCCAGCAGCCCCCGTTCCCGCTGCCCCCACAAGCAAGCCAGGCCGCTAGAGCGGCATTGGGCTACGTCCCGGTACCTGCTGTCCAGCCGCTCCAGGGCTCGGCGTGTTCATATTTCCGTCAGTTTTCCCTCTGAAGGAGGTTCCGTCCTGCAGGGCGGAGACAGGTGCCGGCTAGTGTCCGTTGGCAGCCGAGATATTCCTGTGGGAACATTCGGCACCTGCTCAGGCCACAGGCGTCCTGACCTGCAGGTGGAAGTCCCCACACCCTCCACCCCACCGCGTGCCTGTCTGTGTGAAATGGCCACCGCTTCCTGGCCCTTAAATACCCCCAGGGAGAGTCACGCGGTGTGGAGCGCGGGAACTCTGCGCCCCGTGACCTTCCCACCCACCCATCCCGCTCCCACTTCCTCCCAGGTCCTGTTGGGTCCTCCTCCCCTTAAAGGGCCAGGCTCCACCCGGAGCCCCTTGGCCAGGCACCGTCCTGACGCCCTTCAGGAGAGGTGGACGGGAGCCCAGGAGAGGGAGGGCACGTCCCCCAAGTCGCTCCACCTTTTCCTCCCTTGTCGTCCGCCCCCATCCTGGGATCCGGGAGGACGGGCACCTTGTCCCCTGGTCCCCGCTTGGGCTCCGCTGGGACTGATTATCGGGAAGGCGAGAACTCTCAGTCCAGATGAGAAGTCATGGGCGCTGCACTTGGCTGCGGATAACGGAGGATGGAGGCTGTGCAGGGGAACGGTTTCTGCGGAAGTTTGGCCCAGGGCTGGGCGCCTCTCCCTCCCTTTCTCCTGAGTCTGGTGGGATCAGGACACTTGCTTGTCCCCGATGTCCCCCCTAGTGTCTTCCCTGTCCCTCGGGGAACTCTTGGGTTATGTGGCTCCAGTGCAGCCCATCTTTCCCCAAATGTGCTGGGTCCTGGAGGCCAGACGGACAGATGACTCCCTGTGATGGGACTGCAGGGCACGGGGTGCATGAACCATTTGTGCAGGGTGGACGGCGTGTGCGGGGGTGGAGGTGAGATGAGTGCATGTTCCTCATGCAGCTGCTATTGGGTTGAAGGGACAGGGGATTCGGTGTGAGCCCGCGTCTGCCCTGGCCGATGGTTTGGTTTTCAAAGGGGATCCCTTCCTTGGCGCTGGTGTCATGGGCTCCGTCTGTCTGTGAGTGGGGATTCCCGGCGCAGGGAGGGACGGGAGAGGCGTGTGCGGGTTCCTCCTTTGGAGGGTGTTCTGCTCCCGGGGTGCTGCGGGAAACTTGGATGTCCTTCTCCTAGTCTGGGTGCTGGAAGGAATGGCTCCAGGGAGGGTGTGGGGATTGGAAAGGCGTTTGTCTCTGCCTGTCTGAAAAGACGTGGCTCAACACCATCCTGTGGGCAAGCGTGGCCCTTGCCGTAGGAGCACGTGGGCGGTAGGGGTCTCATGGATCTGCGACCACGGGAAAGGGGTCCGGGTGCCTGAGATGTGCTTCTCCAGCGGAGAATGCCTGCGGAGCTCAGTGTGTGGACGGTGGGGCGACCATCAGGAGATGCTCCCACTCCGCAGAGGGGTGGGCGCTGCAGCACAGGGGACGATCTTCCCAGAGGAGCCGGGTGTCTGGGAGACGTGGCCTGGGCCCTGGGAACCCTGTGTGTTGCCGGAGCTCCTCCGGGCATCGGACAGCAGCTGGGATGTTCCTCTGCGTCCTATATCACCTCGGGCGTGTTCCCAGTTCTGGGCCCTCCTGTGTGCCCTGTCTTCCTCCCAGGTGGCTTCCCTCTTCTGGATGAGGTGTCCCTTCCCTTCCTCACGTGTTCCTTGGCCTCTCTTGCCTGCGGAAGTCCTGCTGCATGTCTGCCCAGGGGCTGGAGTGTCTTTCTCCTGGGTCCGCCTCCCGGGTCCCCAAAGGCAGCCTTTCCCAGGTCCGTTCTCAGGAACACGGTGTTCGAGTTGGAACTGAGTCCTCCGAAGGTGCACCCGGCTCTGGGCGTCTCCCAGCTGTAGGGTTGGGCGCCCAGGATCTCCTTCTCCTTGGGGGTCCCTTCTGCTCCTCGGGGGTCCTCAGGCATTGGTGTCTCGGATCCTTGCCTGTTCCTCCCACCTCCCTCCCTTTCCTCCGGGGGTCCTTTCCCTGCCTGCCGGTCGTCCTCTCCAGGGGACAGGATGCTGTTGCCTTGACAGCCACTGGCAGGGACCTTTGAGTAGATGCCTGTGCAGTCGGCTTCCACCACGTCCCTGTTCCCTGCTCCCTGAGGGAAGGTTTTCCTGGCCTGTGAGCCTGATGGCCCCGTCATCCCAGGTGTGGAGCCCCCGTGGGAGTTCCAACTCCCGGTCTGTGCTGCCCTCCTGTGGCCATTGTTGGGAATGACCGCCGGGGGCCTGTTGTGGGTTCCAGCCGTGCGGGGTTCGCGTGCACTTGTGGGTCTTGGGTGCAGGCTGCGTGTCGTGTCTCCGCAGGGTTGCACGTCCTCCGGCTGCTTGGCCTTTCCAGGGTGCTGGGCAGCCTTCCTTTCCGTTTCCTCCACGTCGTGTGCTGGGTGGCGTGGGTCCCAGGGTCAGGGCTGCCAGGTTTCCTGGGAGTGGTGGGAACAGGCTCAGGTGTCCCTGGGTGCCAGCCAGCTGTGCACAGGAGGCATTGTTTCCTTTTTGTCCCCCTTTTTTTGTCAGACTGCGGGGGGCACACTGGCTAGCACGTGACAAACCAGGGTTGTGCTCCGTGGCTCAGGGATGCTGAGCTGCGGAACCTTCTGGACGTGCTTGCTCATGTTGACTCTGCATGTCCCTGTGTTCCTAGCACTTCTGAGGCCTCTTGGAGAGCCGCCCGCATGGCAGGAGGTGCTGTGAGGAAGGAACCGGCCTCGGCTCCGGGCTCCATGCCCCTGAGGATGCTCGCCTTCTCCGCACAGGGGCTTGTTCACTTCCCAGCAAGTGGCTCCACGGTCATGTCACTCACGGGTGCTGGATCCGTTCCGCCATGTGACAGTTGCATGTGGCAGGTGTGTGTCCCACTGTGTCATTCTTTTGCCCTTGTTTGGTTCCCTAGGAATCACCGTCCTTTTCCGGGAGGTCTTCTCCAGGGTCTCTAGCATCATGGCCACGGTGCCCAAAGCAGGAGACCTTCAGCTGCCTGGAGTCCACACTTGGCGGGTGGATGCTCGGTTTTGACAGAGGTTCCGAGGAGAGCAGGAGGGCTGCCTGGGTGGGAGGCATCCTGAGGAGGGCTGGAGGTACCCCCTGGTGTGTCCATGGGGGCCTGTTGCTGAGGGCTCACTGGCTCCGTGACGGGGCGGCCCTGGGTCTTCCCGTTGGGTCTCTTCCGCGGACTCGGAGGATGTGTTTCGGCGTGTTTCCCTGCTGCCATCTGGTGGACATTCATGGTAATGACACGGCAGGGACGGAGACCAAGGAGGCCTCAGGGTGGGAGGACAGAGGGTGCTGGGGTCCGTCATGGTCTCCTGCAAGGGGACCTGCATAAGTCCAGTTAGGAAAAAAGGGGTGCAAAGGTTTGCATCCATGTTGGATAATTCGAGACCAGGATGCTGGTGTTTGACTCTTCACCCCTTTGAAAAGCCTGGCAATGCAGCCCTTTTCCTACCTTGTGCCAATGTTGCCAAGTGTCCTTCGCAGGGTCCGTCCCTCGCAGCAGGGGGTGACCACGGGCTGTCCTTCTTGGTCGTGGTTCCATGTCTCTCTATCTTGTGTCATCTGTTCTTGTTAGGTTCTGCCACGGTTGGTGAGGTGACTTCCTCTTCCCCGTTGACCTGCCTGGGGTTGTGCAGACAGAGCTCTGTCATCCCCGTTTTCGCCACCTAGACCTCAGGGCCCGGAATCCCAATGGCTTTGGTATCTGTTGCCCTTGCAGGCTACTGCTCAGTGGAATAGCTCCGCACTGCGACACTTGCCTACGTGTCTGCTGGATTCCTCATCCATTCATGCAGGGGTCCTCCCTGAGGGCAGTACCAGTTGCCAGTGTGTGTGTATGTGGAGTGTGTGGCTGTGTGTGTGGCTACCTTGCCTGTTGTGTGATGTTGAGGTCCCAGTATTGTACTTCACGGTAGTCATTGTACTGTTGAAGGACAGTAGTATGTTTTCAGTGTTTGGAAACCCGATGTCATCTGTAGGTGTTTGTTGGTTTCCTTACCTTTTCTGTGTGATCCAGAGCTGTGTTTTCATGTAAGTTTCAGATCTAATAGGTGTTGGGCGTCTGTTGGCACAACAGTTACCAGCTGAGGATATAGGTAAGACTTGTTCTCATGGCCTTTGGCAGCTGAATGGCTGTCTAGCTGTGCTGCAAAATAGGAGTGTGATTCCCTTGCATAGCAGGTGGTTAGGGAGGGAAAGTTTTGGGCCATCTTTGATCTGTTCCATGCCTAATCTGTGGTCCCGTGCCTTTTCTGGGTCTTCCTCCCTCTGCTTGGTTTTAAAAACATCGCTGGCACATGCAGGGGAAGCAGGGGATTGTGCTTCTACCGGCTCTCCGTCCATTTCCTATTTTTCTGCTGTGTGCTTCCTCTGTGCATTCAAGGTGACCCCTAATTCCATTTCTCTGATGTTCCTCAGAGGCTTATTTTCCTTCCTTATGCAGAGGCTGATTTTCACGGATGTGCCCTCTGCTTCGGTAAAAGGGCATTTTTGAAGTGGCTGAAGTCTTTTCAGTTGTTGCATGGGTTGCAATGCATTGAGTTCCATCTGCTTGGCAAGAAAGGGCCCCTTTCTTGGCTGCAGGGAGCTGTACCATGATCTGAACGTTGTTCTACCAGATGGGGTCTTCATGAAGGGTGCATTTCGTCTTCTGGATGGTCATTCATCTTCCTGGGGAGTGTGTTGGACGTTGTTCCCATTTTATTCTCATCAGTCATTGCTGCCGGTTCATGCAGAGTTTTTCTCAGTTTCCCAGGATCTTCTCTCCTTGCTCCCCTGGCCATTGACTACTCCGTTCCTTACATAATCTCCTTGGGATCTACTTATGGTTGCTTTGTTGTTGACTAGAGCACCTGGTGATCCTCTTTCTTTGTTCCTCTGTGTATGTTTCACATGAATGGGAAGGGCACAGGAAGGTGGGTGCGGATACTTGTCATTCTGCTTGTGAGCAAACTGTTTCTGTGCACGGTAGGGGATGCGATGGTGAATGGAATGAGCGCCTCCATCTTTTTAGGTGCCCACTCATTTCACTGCAGTATCACGGCCTTTGCGTCCAAGGGAGCTGTTGTCTTGGAGAGCTCATGTCCTTTTGGGTGATCAGGGAAGGGCCACAATGGGAGTTTGGTCTGCCGTCCTCTGTGGCTGCAGCACAATAACATCTCAGTGCGTGTTGGCTAGGAAGCCCAAGGAGGATGGTGGGGGTGTTTTGCCTGCATCCTTAGAGCTTTGTCAGTTGCACAGGTTGTGACAGATTTTGTCCATGGATTCTGTTTTCCCTTTCCTTATGGGTTTTGCATTGGACTTCCT
>PVIW01007827.1:48185-68028 GCA_004026585.1 Noctilio leporinus | reverse complement strand
CTGACTACTGCAGGCCTATTCCTTGTATTCATACACTTGGTTCTGTTTTGCTTGTTGTTAGTTTTGCTCATTATTGTCCCATAATGGGTGAGAACATATGATACCTGTCCTTCACTGACTGGCTTATTTCACTAAGCATAATATTCTCCAGTTCCATCCATGTTGTTGCAAAGGGTACAAGTTCCTTCTTTCTTTCTGGTATCTCCTTTCTTGACATCTAAAAGGATAGTGTGGAGACATTTTGGTACTAAATTGGAATAGGATTTTAGCAGGACATGGGTAAAATGGAAATTTCAGATTTAATGATCCTACTACTTTTAGCCCTGGCCCATCAGCATCTGGAAGGAAAGAGAAGACTTTGGCAGGGAGTGACCTGGGCACAGGGTAAGACCTGGCTCAAATTCTCCTTTAACAACTGTGTCTTAGAATCTTCACTTTTTGTGGAATAAGAGTGCTACAGTAGAAAGAGTGTGGGTTTTGAAGACACAAAGAACCAAGTTCAAATTTCAGCTCTTCTTTTTATTGGCTATATGATCTTGGGAAAGTTATTTAACCTCTCGAAGTCTGTAAAGTGGAATTATAATACTTATTTCATTAATTTAACTGTTATGGAGGTTAAATGAAATAACACGTGCATGGTTTGCAACTCAACAAATTCTGGCCTCTTTCACCCTTCTTTCTGTATTCCTAATTCTTGCACATATACCTGGTATCCCTATTTGTCAGATACTGTTTTTCTTTGCCTGCAGCCTCTGCATGTCTTTCCCAGTGCTTCTTAGAGTTCCAGCCTGGGGCCCTGATATATTAATTTGTGTTAGTCACACAAAATGACAATAACAATATGTATTTTTTAGTTTTAATAACCAAACTAACATGAGCGAAGGTTGTGGTTTCTTTCCAGGCGTTTTTACTTTCTGACAATTTTGGTTGTAATTCAGACACAAAGAAGTTCTGTTTTCCCACCCACCCCTCTGATCTAAAGTTCCTGATTTGGGGCCAGATAATTCTGGGTGGGATTTTGTTTCAACCAAAAGTGATGATAAGCTTTTTATAAAGGTCATTCCTAGTAGAGAATCTATAACCTTTACTATTGGTGCATTCTTGTTTCCTCTCAACTTCTTAGTTTGAAAAATAGCAAACCTACAGGGAAGTTGTAAGAATAATTTAATTAACACCCACCTATCTTTCATCAGGATTGACCAATTGTTAATATTTTGCCACATTTGCATTGCATGTTCTCTTGTGTGTGTGTGTGTGTGTGTGAGAGAGAGAGAGAGAGAGAGAGAGTGGTCCATATTCAAATTTTGCTAACTTCTCCAGTAATATTTTTTTTACCATAAAATATGTCTGTCTGTTCCAGGTCCAATTCATGATTACACATTGCATTTCATTGTCATTACACATTGCATTTCATTGTCATGTCTTTTTATTCTCTTTTTATCTGGATGGTAGTTCCTCAGCCTGTCCTTCCTGACACTGACAGTTTTGAAAAGTACAAATCAGTTTTACTTTTTGAAGAGGGTTGTCTTATAGATTGATTGTTTTCATAGTTATAGTTAGGAATATTATAAAAGAACATTCTTAAAAACAGTGAGTGCCATGTAGGTAGGTAACATGTCTTTTTCTTCCTTATTGTGTTTAGTAGCAACAAGCCCAATGACTGGCATTTTAATGTGCTTAGTATTTATTGAGTGACTGAATAAGTGACCTAAAACTTTCGCTACCACTTAGGTCCATTATTTTTTTACTTGAGGAGAGAAGGAAAAGGCAGCTTTCTCCTGTAAAAATATTTTATTTTTTCAGTTTTTGTTTTAATTTTATTTATTTTAGAGAGAGGGAAAGGAAGGGAGGGATAGAGACATCAATGTATGGTTGCCTCCTACCTGCCTCCAGGTACAGACCTCGCTGGAGACCTGGCTTGTGACCTGGTTATGTGCCCTGGCTGGGAATCGAACCAGCAACCTTTGGGTTCTCAGGCCAGCACCTTATCCACTGTACCACTAGCCAGGGCCAAAATACTTTATTTTTAAAGAGAGGGGAAGGGAGGGAGAAAGAGAGAGAGTGAGAAACATCAATCAACTGCCTTTCCTATGTGGCCCAACCAGGGACCAAACCTGCTACCCAGGCATGTGCCCTGACTGGGAACTGAACTAGCAGCCCTTTGCTTTGCGTACAATGGCCAACCAACCGAGCCACACTGGTCAGGGCCCTAGTACCATTTTTATTATAAATGTTTGGAGGCCTAAAACAGCTAACCTAAGACCTCCTTGATGAGACCACAGAGAAGGGAAATGAGATAGTGACTATGATGTGAGGTCCGGTGTGGAGTCCACAGATGGGGTGGTGATGATCATACTATGTTATGATTAGAGGATGAATCAGGTGGTTCTCAGTTGAAAAGAAAAACAGCATACTGAGTTAGAAGTACATGGACTTTTTTTTTTTGCTGAGAGAAATTAGTTGTTTAGGTTTCCAGATTTTACCATACTTCCCACTCCTAACCCTCATTTGAATCCTAAGAATGCCCGAGTAGAAATTGATTTCTGTCTCTCCCCCTTTCCCAGAGGGGACAACCCCATAATTCTCTTTTTCTCTATCCCCACACCCATATACAAGTGTATATTTTCTAACATTTATAAACGGTGGCTGGGAGGCCATTCTCTCTAGATTATTTATTGTTGAGAAAATCTATAACTCCTTGGACTTCTCATTTTGATGTAGAAGCTTTCATCCTTGTCGCCTGGGGGAAGTGAGGTTATGAGAGGTACTCTTTGCCTTTCAAAAATGTGTTTTCAGGCTTCCCTTTGGGGCCCTTTCTCTCCCTAGCTCTGATCATCTCAGACATTTCTGACAATCCTTTCTAAGGCATCTGGGACTTGGGACTGAATTCATCTATTTAATTCTGTAAGGCTTGTGAGTTCCCGATTCACATCGTTCCTGCCTCTTTTCTGAGAAGAGTCTGTCTACCTTTGCCTTTGCAGTCCTTAATTTCACCAGTTTCTGGCAAAAATGCCCTTTATCTCCATGTCAGCTTTTTATTATCCACAATAATGGAGGGGATAATCTAAAATTGTGAATGATACCATGATTACTTCTGTTTGATTTTTAAGTGACTGAATTCTGGCTAAAAATAATCCATAAAGTGAACAACTTCTATGAAACCAATCCATCATGTTCATCTCCCATGGGTTGGGATGTGGAGTCTCTTCTTTGGTATCTAGAGAGGGAGGCAAATGGAAGAATGAATGCCTCAGCTTTGTTAGCCCTTATTTTGTTGTCAAAAGTACCAGACATCTATTGGGAGCTCTACAGCACTTGTCTCCATGCTTTGTTTTCATATTCTGGAGGTGGCCTATTCCTTAATTTGTGAACCAAATACTTAGTTCAAAGGACATGAAAATCTGTAGATCGGTAGTCAACATGTGAAGCTATCACTTTATCTAGGGTTCCCATCACACCCAGAGTAAAAGCCAAAGTCCTCACAGTGACACTACATGAATGATTTGGACTCCTGCTTTCTCTCTGAATTCTGCTTTCCCCTCACTCACTGTGAACGAGACCCATAGACCTCCTTGTTATTCCTTAAAAATGGCCAGGTACCCATTAGAATGGCTGTTATTAAAAAACAGAAAATAACAAATTGTTAATGATAATGTGGAGAAATTTGAACCCTTGCACACTGCTAGTAGGAATGTAAAATGGTGCAACCAATGAGGAAAATGGTAGATTCAAAAAATTAAATACACAAGTACCATATGATTCAAGAATCCTACTTCTGGGTATATGTCCAAAAGAATTGAAAGCAAGGGCTTAGATATTTTGTACACCAGTGTTCAGAGCAGCATTATTCTCACCTCAAAAGGTGAACCAACACATATATCAATCAACAGATAAATGGGTAAACAAAATGTAGTCTATATATGCAATGGGATTCAGCCTTAAAAAGGATGGACATTCTGATATATGCTACAAAATGGATGAAGACATTATGCTAAGTGAAAAAAAACAGTCGTTAGAAGATGATGTTGTACGTATGATTCCACTTATATGAGGTACCTAGAGTTGTCAAATTCATAGAAATAGGATAGTTAACAGGAGCTAGGGTTGGGGCAGGAAATAAGAGTCACTATTTAAGAGGTATAAAGTTTTAGTTGAGGGAGATGGAAAGTTCCAGAGATGAATGGTGGTGATGGTTATATCATGTGGATGTACTTAATGCCACAGAACATAAACTTAAAAATGGCTAAAATGGTGAATTTTATGTTATGTATATTTTACCACAATAAAAAGTTCATTAAAAACTTGGCCAGAATTCTTTGTATTTGTTCTCATAAATCTGTATTATGGCTTGTTCCCTCCCCTGCTTCTGATTATTGGTGAAATGTCATCTAGTCAGTGATGCCTGCTTGGACCAACCACCTTAAAATGGCAACTCCCACCCCAAGCATATCTTAACCTTCTATTGCCTTACTTTTCTCCACAGTACTGATTATAATCCAACACAATATATATTCTTATTTTTTGTGTATAGTCTGCTTCATCCTGCATGAATGTAAAAAACTTGAGTGGAGGGATTTTTGTGTTTCTTCTTTTCGTTATTTGCAGTGTTGAATAGTTGGGGACCAGTAAATATTTGTTAAATGAATGACCATGACTGAATACAGGCTTCTAGAGAAGGCACATAGAAAGAAAAAAATGAGAATATTCCATTTTTTCATTTGACTTTGTTACCTGATTTCTTGTAGACCTTGGCTATATGACTCAGACCCAGTTTTCATCGAGACTTTTGCTCTGTTTACTTTTTCTTATGTATTCTGAACTATTTCCAATTTGGAAGTGCTGGAGTATTATATACATCATACTTGTTATTTAAAGCTCTCACCCTAAACCGAAAGCCTCCACTCTGTATTCCTGACTGTCACCTACCAGAGTGGCAAGGGTGCTTGAGTTAGGACTTTGGAAACTGGGGAGGCTCAGATATCCAGAAAACTTAATTAATACCTGTTTGTTTGGGAGACATTGGTTTGATTGGCTTAAGTTTTCATTCTCCGGAAAAAAAAGATTTATTCACTTACAGAGATAGAGGAAGGGAGTGACAAAGAGAGGGAGAGAAACATGTGAGAGATATATGGGTGGGTTGCCTCTCACATGCCCCCGACTGGGGACCTCAACCCAGGCTTGTGCCCTGATTAGGAATTGGATCAGCAACCTTTAGATTAATAAGCTGGTGCTCAAGCCACTGAACCATACCAGCAAGGCCTTCATTCTCTGGAAATTCTAAGGAGAATGAAAGAATTCACATAGTTTGGGATCAGAAAAGGAATTGTACTTGCATACAAAGAGATTGGTGTAATCTCGATACGTTGTGTTTAAAGTCCACATCTCTGAAACTTTGAAACCGAAAGTAATTATGTAATAGCCTTATTGGCCTTCATGTCTCAAGTATTTACCAGACTTTTAGTAAAGCCAACTCTTATCCAGGCTATATTCAAAGCTACTCAGCAGGAGTCACAAGGCCAAATTTCTTGATTGGCAGGATTGGTAACACTTGGTGATGAGGAAACTGGTGGAATTTATTTCCCTGGAAAATGTTTTGAAAAGGAATGGTCCAGAGTGAGGGCAGTACCCTTCCTAGAGGCAGAGTAATGAACACCATGACCTCTAGGATGAACAAGAGTAGGTGGGGTTGGCTGGGAAAGCAAGTTGGCCTGCAATTTAGTGGGTGGATTGTTGGATTTGACAGGAGTTCTTAGCTACTTGGGATAGAACTTCTGTTTTGGAGTTTGGAATGAGCTCAGAGATGGAGAGAAACAAAATGAGGGGGAGGAAGGAGAGAAGGAGGGAGCCAGGGGCATTATTGAATTCATTGAAACTGGCTTCAAGTTCCTTGGCCTCTTTCTGCATTTCTCTAAGCACCTCCCTGCGCCAAGTACCTCCTTTGGGAGAGACTGTTTCCTAATTAAACTGAGATTCTCAGACCCAGGGCCCTCATTAGGAAATGTCCTTAGGAAATGCTCTTGCAATAGGCATTTGTGCATGTTCTGGTCTCCCATTTCCACCTCTGGCTCTTTCTCTCTTTAAAAAAAAAAAAAAATTCCTATTGCTAAGAATTTTAAAATACAGTAATCAATCAATACATTTATACTCCTATATTCATTTTCTCTGTCCTTAATGCCTCTTTTGATTGCCTGGTACAATGATGAGCAGATCCTTATCCTGGGTAGTAAGGGTTGAGAGTGGGAGTGTGAAATTCAGAAGGAGGAGGTACATGGATCCTGGCCCTGCTTTTAGACTATAAAGGAATTTAAGGGACATACCCAGGACATTATCAGACAGACAGGGAAAATTAGTGCTGTATGTGCTGTTGGGATGGGGAGATGGGAGAATCAAAATGATCTAGGAAAGACTTCCTAGCAGTGGGAGAGAGATTGTAGAATAGGGTTGAGAAGAGGCAGAGGGTCAAGACCAGACAGAAAGGAGTGAGGATGGCATTGCTGGCAGGACAAGTAACTTACACTGGCCAAAGGCTCATCTGAAGGGCAAGTCAGGGTGTGAGGAGCTGAGTTAGTAATCAGGTGATGGGCATGAGGGTAAGGGGAGGTAAAATTAGGGAGGGACTCTGACAGCTTGGTGGAGGAGTCTGGAATGAATGTAGAGTATTGGGATAATTATTATGATTGCGTTTAAGGAAGATGTTCCTCTTTATTGTCATAGGCTGTATTGAAGGGAGGTTTTCTCAGAATTCCATATCATGTACAGTATTTGCTTTTTCTTCTCTAGGTTTGGTTGTTTGTTAGTTCTGCCTGTTTTTGTTTATCATAGACTATGCTTATTTAATTCCCCTATGTTTTGTTCTTTGAGTTAATTCCCTTGTATTTTCATACTTTGTCTGTAGGTCTATTTTCACTGATCTTCAGTAAATATGGGAAAGGGCCCAAGTACCACTGCACAAAAAGTAGAGGGAAACAGAAATTGTATCAGAAGCATGATCCATCTCTCCTACCCTGGCATTCACACTGTCCTTATCTGGGATTGTTGCTCCAGGTCCATGGATGGACTTCAGAGGAGTGAAATATATATATGTATGTATGCATTTTTTTTAGGTGCATTTTTTTAAGCAACATTGAAGGCGTCTGTGATTCAAAAGATGTTAAGAAACATTGTATTATTCTTTGTTGAGAAGTAGGTGGCTGAGGACAGTTTCCCAGACAGAAAAATGGGGTACAAAGCTTACTTAATGCCAATTGCAGGGACCTCAAAAGACAGTGGAAGAAGATGATGGAGAAGGAGGAAGTGGGAAAAGGGAAACGGGTTCTGAGGGAACTAGTAGGAGGGAGGTACCCCATCTCCCCCTGTTACTTCCCTTCTTTCTGACTGGTATTCGTGACTGGTATTCGTTCTTTGTACACTTCATATCCTGACAATTGCAGGATCTCAATTCCTCTTCATTTTATATCTATTGAGTGTCTGCCATTCTTCAGGCTCTATACCAGGTACTCTTACGGTATTATCTCATACAATTCCTTTGTTGAACCTCAAGTGCACAGAATTGACTTAATCACTTCCCTCATTTCATGACATGCCAATTGGTGTAAGGCCCCCTTTCAATTCATTTTATTTTTTCCCTTTCATCCTTCATCTCTATTCTCGTTTCTCCTCTTTTTTGAAGACACCTGCTTTAGTGTATATAATAAATGCTCTTCCAGTCCATGCTCTATATGTTTATTTAGATATAGTTGTCCATTCAACAAATACTCAATGCAGGCATAGTTGCAGGGAATGCAGCTGGGACCAAGACAATAAAAAATTTCTAACATTCTAGTGTAGTGAGATAAATCAAGAACAAATAAGTAAAAATATAGTACTTTAAGTAGTGATAAATACTATTAAAAATGCAGGGCAAGGGGATAAGGTGTGTTGTGGGGGGCTAGGAGAGAATTGCAGTTTTATACAGGTGATTAAGAAAAGCCTTACTAAAAAGTGCTACTTCACCAAATGTAGTTAAAGGAATAACCGTATGAATACCTAGGGTGGGAATGTCCAGGTATAGGGGACAGTAAGTCCTTGAGGTAGAATTTTCCCAGGTATGTTAGAGGCTAGAGAAAAATGAGTGAGAAGAGAGAAAAAACAGAAGGCTGAGAATTATCTGGGTCAGTGGCAAATGCTATAGGACTTTTCAGGCCATTGAGATACAGACTTTGGCTTATATGCTGCATAAAAAGAGAAACCAGTGGAATATTTTGAGCAGAATAGTGCCATGACATTTTTAATAGATATATGTGTACCATTGACAAATACAGAGTGTTTGGGCTTTTAAAAATCTACATAAATTGTACTGTGCTATATACCTCATCTTGCTTTTATTTTTTCCCACTTAACATCGTTTTTGAGATCTACCCACGTGTAAATTTACTTCATTATTTCTGACTGTTGTGCACATTTGGCACATTTTACTCACATATTCCTCTAGTAATAGATGCTTGGGTGGCCTCCAACTTTTTACTACCACAAATAGTACTTCAATGAATGACTTCATATGGGCTTTCTTATGGACACCAGAGAGTATCCTTGGAATATATACCTCACAGTGGGATTGCTGGGTTGGAGGGTGTGCAGATACTTAGTTCCACCAAGACTGTGCTTCAGACTGATGTCCCCAGTTACTCTCTTGCCAGCAGTGAGTGATAGTTTGTATCTTCTCATTTAATTCTCTCATTGATCTAGTAAGATAAGTAGTATTATTTCCATTTTATGGATGAGTAAACTGAAGGTTAGAGACATTAAGCACATTATCCGAGTTTAAATAGGTGGAAGAGCCAGGGCTCAAATCCAGAATTTTTGACATAATGCTCTTTACTCTTATCACTTCACTACCCAGGACTGCCACTTCTAGAAATAAGATGAGACATCCATAGGCAAAGATGCTATTATTATTTTAAAGATTTTATTTCTTTCTTTCTAGAGAGGAGGGAAGGGAGGGAGAGAGAGAGGTGGAGAAACACCCATGTGAAAGAGAAACATTAATCAGTTGCTCTCATACACACCCCAACTGGGGACTGAGCCCAAAACATAGGCATGTGCCGATTGGGAATTGAACTGGCAATCTTTTGCTTTGTGGGACAGTGTCCAACCAACTGAGCCACACTGGCCAGGGCCATTATTATTATTATTATTTATGTTATCTTTCTTTTCTCATTATTTCCTCCCTTCAGGGTTGATTGGACAGAAGACACAACTTCTGAGGTTCAAGATGCCGCTAAAGGAGAACTGTGGCCTCCATCTCAGTCTCTGCCAATTTTAGGAATTTTGATGTTGAATGAAAGCTGGGCACAGTCCCAGTGTAGCCACATAGTCACAGAGAAGGAGGTCAGTATGGCATAGCAGTTCACCTTGAGTTTTGGCATGAGTTTTGGTCCATTTTCTGGCTCCATCACTTATTGTTTCTGTGATTTGTATAGGTTTCTTAACTCAGCTAAGCTTCAGATTCCTAATAGGTAAAATGGAAATAATAAGACTTGTCTCAGGATTATTATGAGGATGTACAGGTAAAATACTTAACAGTGTACATAGTAAATGTTCAATAAATGTTGGCTATCATCATCATCATCATATTTGAGCCTTGCATTTTTCAGTGCCTGGTCTAACTCAGTAAATTACCAGCATGTATGAGAATGTCTAATTAGAGTCCTTGGTGTTTCAAGGAAACTTATATGGAATAAAATTGTTTCTATTTTCTCATGAAGGCCAGCTAACAGGCAAAAGTTTTAGTAGATGATTTTGTGGCTAGAGATTTATAAAGACTATTTGATTTTCAAAGTTTGTTGACTTTGGATCAGATTTTAATATCAAATGTTAGGGAGGTTACATTAAGTACATATTGTTTGTTAGATGCTGAGTTAAGTGCTTTACAAGCATTATTTCAGTTAATTTTTACAACAAACCTATGAGGTACTTACTTTTACTCCCATTCAACAATGGTGAAAGCTAAAGCACAGAGAGGTGCTTTGTCCAGAGTGACCTGGCTATGAGGTTGAGATTTGAACTTAAGCAGTTTACCTGTAGAGCCTTTGTCTTAACTACTTAACTGTGCTGCCTCCTGTGAAGGAAGCTTTTAGAATCTCTTCCCTTTTAAATTTAGCAAAATTCTTGTCAGTTGGGATGATTTAGAGCAGTGATGGCAAGGAAGGGGCTAGCTGAAAAAGAATCTCCAGAGGGTTGAAAATATGAAGTTTGTAAATATTCCCCAGGTATCTTCATTATACCTTCCTCTGTCCCCTGAAGTGAGAACCTCTGGATTAGGGGATGTTCTACCCAGATTTTAGGGCTGAACATGATACCTTCAAAAAAGTAGGGATTCTCTAACTAGGTATGAGTGGTCGGTTGCCTTGTCACCCCAGGCAGCCTGATATTTCTAAAACAGGAATCCTCAAAGGCAAACAATTCTTTATCACCTACATGTGGCTTATATGTGTCATGAATTATCTGTGGTCAAGGTTTTATCACAGCTGCTTTTCCCTGCAGACTTTTCATTTTGATTGCCTTCTACAAGGATTGTAATTGCATTTATATATTCATCTATGTCAGATTTACAAAGTAGGTGTCTCAAAGGGAAGTAGATAGGAATGCTCTTTTAGGTTTCTCTTCTTTGTATGTTTGTTCAACAAATATTTATTGAGCGCCTAATTCACAGGCTAGTGGAGGAGACAGGCAGCTGAACTGAAATTTTGATACATTATGATCTGTGGTAAATGGGGTGAGCACAGGTGCTATGAGAGCACATAAGAAGGGCAGCATAAGAGTCAGGGAAGGCTTCCCAGGGAAGCAATGTCAGAGGTGGGAAGTGGAAGATAAGTAGGAGTTAGCTAAGTGAAGGGGATCAAGAAGGCATTAGAGGCAAGGGAAGAGGGTGAGTGTAGAATTTAGAGGCTGGGCCATAAACTGGGAAAGGGATGAAGCTAGAGGAATAAGCATAGGTTGGATTATGAAGAAAGGATGCCCAGTGCTAAGAAGTTCAGGTTTTATCCTGAGGGCAGTGGGGAACCATTGAAAGGTTTTAAGCCTGTTGGAGGAGGGAGACAAGTCAATTATATTTACAGTGTAGAAAGATTCCATGAGTTAAGAATGAATTCTCCTTATCTATCTTGCTGCCTTGTGAGTAAACCATAACCTTGGAACTGATCAGTGGCAAATAAAGGAATCTAGATGGATTAGTAGAGAGAGGGCCTGAACCCATAACCCGAGGGTTCCTCTTGATAATCTATAGAGAAGACTTTTCAATTTTGACTTGATCTTTCTGTCTTTAAAAACCTCTGACATTTCCTAAAATTCTCTCAATACCAAAGCTGAGGAGAGAGGTGAGCGTGGGCTGCATGACTTTGTTTTCTGTGTTCTCCACTGTTCATTTCCGGGACATTGCTGTGAACGTTCATCTGAAGGCTGCACCCTGTGAAGAGGGGACATTTGAATAACAGCAGGAGAAGGAGGAATCACACGCCGGGCCCCTTCATTAAGAAAATAGATTTGACATATTCAGACAATGGTTTGAGCGAGTTAAAAATAACTCCTCGTGAAAAATTAATAGGGAGTTATAAGTGAGTGTTTTAATCCAAGCTCACAGAGCAGGGCAGATTCTCTAGGTGGCTGGTGGCTGACATCATAGATGGTGCAGGGTGTTTATAGAGCACAGTGTGGCCAGCGAGGAGAGGAGAGCCATCTGCAGAAATGAGCTCATCTTCTCTTCTAGAACCCTTGGGAGACAGGAGACAGGAGGCAGGGAATTGTTTTTGGTTTTGAGGTACTGAGTCAGGTGACTTAATTTCTTCTTTTTTCTACCCATCACACTCTCCTAACTCTGGGCATAAACACTGTAGTGAATTTTGCCTGGTTGCTTTGGGTGAGGTTTATTGAATATCAGAATTCATAAAAAGTTCTTTCTGATTCTTCACCCTCCTTAGTAATGGACCCTTAGTTGGCTGCTGCAGCCTTTTCTCCAGTGTTTTCTTATCCAACAGCCAGTTTATCTCTTGTTTTTGCAGGTAATTATGAAGTCCATGCCCCTTTCTCCCTCTTCCTGTGTTTTCATAGAGCCTTGTCATCTTAGGTGAGTAGAATAGAGAGTTGGACTGTCTGCCATCAGTACAGCTAATTGGATAAGTAGCTGTACTGGATAAGAATGAGAAGTAAGAGGATCCAAGTGACATCTGACCATGGCTAGCTGCATTTTTGGGCTAAGGATTTTAAGACTAGGGGACCAATATTTGTATTTTAAACCCAGACAATATTTTAAAAATGATTCTGTAATTGCAACGAGGCCCTTTAGGCCGTGAATTAATGTGTCATAACTCACGCCCAAGCACTGCGCAAACATCCCGCATGTGAATTATTGCACAATAAATTCATGCCCTGTTGTGTCTTACAGCTTAATTAGTACATGAAGCTACATGAGTTAGACAAACCCAAATGGGATTGTGTCATGTGGTGCGTAAAAAAGCAGAATGTTGGAAGGTATTTGGTGCTTTTTGGGGGTTAGGGGAAAAAGCAGGGTTAATTTTTCTATGATGTTCTTTGGTGTCAGTGTCTGTGATATTTGGGCCGCAACAGGTGACAGGAAACTTCTGAGCTTTGGCTGGTTGGTTGAGTAATGGGCTTGGTAAGTATTTATTACGCACCACATCTTAGGCATTATGGAGGCCCATAGAAAATGACATATGGCTTCTGCCCTTAAGAAGCTTACATTCTAATGTGAGGGGTACAGCATAGCTGCAATATGAGGCAGAAAGTGGTAAGTGCCATAAGTAATATAGAAATAAACAGTGGAAGATGATCATTTTTGTCTAGCACAGTGTGAGGGTTGATTAGAAGAATTGGTAGAGAGATGGCATTTGAGTTGGTTCTCCTCAAGGACAGATAGGAATTCACCATACGTGGAGGCTGGGAGAGATTCTAGGCAGAGAGAATCTCTAGGAAAAGCACAGGAAATTGAGGCTTTACACTGAGCAGGCTGTGTAGCTTGATCCTTGGCTCTGTGAAGGGACAACATGCACAAGTGGATTGGAGCCAAGGCTTTCTTCTGAGCACAAAGCACTTTAGGCTTTGAACCCACTACACATGCTAAAATTCCCCAGGGTTGGTTCTTCTGTTGACAATATCTGTATTCTTGGACTTTTAAGTTTCTCCACCATTGCCTGCTTTGGTCCATCTGCTCAGAAAGTGCATACCTGAGAGTCAAGTGTTCTGGGCTCTAGCTTTGTTTTCATTACTAACAAGTGATGTGACTTTGAGCAAGCCTTGCAGTTCCTTAAATACCTTGATTTTTCATCTGTAACTTGATAGGTAAAAACTGATAGTTTAAAAAATCTTTATTTTTTAATTTTTAAAAAAGATTTTATTTATTATTTTTAGAGAGAGGGAAAGGGAGAGAGACATCAATGTATAATTGCCTTTAACCTGCCTCCAGCTACAGACCTGGCTGGAGACCTGGTTTGCAACCTGGTTATGTGCCCTGGCTCAGGAATCGAACCAGTGACCTTAGGGTTCATAGGCTGGCACCTTATCCACTGGGCCACCAGCCAGAGTAAAAATTTTTATTTACACACTCTAGGATTTCTTCGTGTTCTTTTGTCCTCTTTTTTTCTCAATTAGGTCTCTATTCCAAGTAATCTGAACCTGTATCCTGCCCACTTTTCCCTGTAACCCACTGTTGGGGTTTCAGAAGTACAATTAATAACATACAATTTTCCCTCCTATGTTTGGAATCAATTGATATTTTAGACGAAGAGACAGATGATTAAATTGTCATCTTTAGATTTGTAGCCTAATCCTTTTGCTAGTATCATACCACTAAATAGGTAGTACTAAACGCCTGCTCACCTCCCACCACAGGGTAGAGCCTGCTTTTAGTAGATTTTCTCAGGTATGAGCAGATTGGAATGCATGTGTCCTGTAGACAGGCTGACTCTGTGGGGAGGGGTGGGGGTGTGAGAAAACCAATTAAAAAACCACAAAAGGCATGCTCAGTGCTGTCTCTTCAACTCACTAATCAAAAGAAGTCACAGTGAGTGAGAGGGTGGTGGAGAGAGGCTTACGGATATTACTCTGCTCAGTGGTTCTTAAACTGCATTGTGTATCATTATCACTTGGAGGGCTTGTTCAAACAGATTTTGGGGCCCAGTATTTGAAATTCAGTGGGTCTGGGTGGGGCACAGAATTTGTATTTCTAACAAGTTCTCAGGTGATGCTGGTCCAGGGACCATACTTTGAACATCAAACCTACAGCTCCAGCCCCTGAACATACCAAGATAAAGTGAGGGAAACAAAGGTTCCTTTCTAACACTTTACTTCATTTAATAAAACATCTGTGTATATTAAGATACCATATTTAATCCTTTCACAATGGAGAACTCACAAGGAATCCTTTCACAAAGTATACCTATAACAAATCATTATGATGTGTATTTTACCTTAAATTGTATGTCAATTATACCTCAATAAAGCTGAAATTAAAAAAAATACTGTAGTTATCTGTGTGACTTTATTTTTTTTAATATTGTTCCCTAGATTATAGATCATAGGTAAGTAGTGTATCTTGTTTACTCACCCACAGTATCCAGCTTGGTGTCAGGTACATAATGAGCATTTACTAAATACTTACCTGTTTCATCGACTTGAACCTTACACATTTTTTTTTGTACAGAAGTTTCTCCTTTCTTTTAAGTTAGCATTGCCCTACTCCTTTAAAACTATATTCTAGGAGATTTTTTTGACAAATGGCATTTCTCCCTATCTTCCTAGCATCTAGAATTGTACCCAGTTGCTTCTAATTTTTCCTGTGTTTGGCTATACCTGCATCCTGGTGACAATCCTGTCTATTCCATTATACTGGAATCTTGCTCAGGACAAGGACTAGATTCTCTCCTCCCTTTAGATCCAACAGTGAGACTAGTGTTGTTCATTCAAAGAGCAAGAAGTGATAATACAACCCTGGGGCAGGAGAATGCCTGAAACGACCTCCCTTGGTCTGTCCCTGACCATCATCTCTCTATTCCTAAGGAATTAGGGAGGGGCAGGAAATAGTGAAATTGGTAGAAAGTCCAACCCACTCTACCTGACTTCAGGGAATACCTGAAGACAGGACTGGCTCCAGTGTGGGTACAACAGGTAGCTTTCTTGAAGTAGTCAGAGTTTTATGCTTTAGCATAGAAGGGCCAGTGTTTTTTCTATTGTATTTATGCATGGGACCTGCCCTGGGAGGGAGGAATGGGAAGCTACTCTTACTTATTGATTTTCTGATATTCCTTTCAGGGAGTAGGTGACACCAGAGAAGCCTGATGGGGCAGGATTACCCATATGCTGGCCACTTCTTTAGGTGTTTTTTTTAGACGCTGGTGCAAAAATCTTGTGAGAGCATCTAGGATTCTTTGGGGAAAGATAATTCACAGCCAACATGGGGAAGACTGGGACTGAAATAGGAGGAATTAATAACTATTGAGACATCATTACTTTGGAAGGGGCAGGTATGAACAAAAATTGAGAAAGAGATGTTGGTCAAGAGGTACTTCCTGGAGGAGGATGCCTATGGAGCAATTCAGGAAATAAAAGAAGGATGGACAAGTTGGAAAAGAAATGAAACAGTAATTATAGGTTACATGGACCTTTAGAGCCATGAAAAAATGAGACTTGTAAGAGATGCGTTTTTTCACATTTGAAGTGTAGCCAGTTTTGTATTGTATATTGTACTATAGAGGGAGATTTCTGAATCAGAAGTATGTGCAATATACTTCTCATTGCCATCTGAAGAAGAGGTAGACAGACAGGTGGAGATGGATAGATTGACTCTTTTGGGAAGATTGTTGTAGAAACCTGCTATAGTCATCTAGATCCTTGCTCTTCAAAGTATGGTCCATGGATCAGTAGCATATGTGTCACCTGGGAAGTTGATAGAAATGCAGGATCTTAGGCCCCAACCAAGACTTACTGAATCAGAATCTACATTTTTAACCAGCTCCCAAATGATTTGTTTGCTTTTCCAAGTTTGAGAAGCACTAGGCTTAGATGATTGATGACAGGTACCTGGCCTTGGGTGAGGACTGTAAAAGGGTCTGAGAACTTTGGAATTGGGAGCACAGTTAAAAGGAGGGGCCTAGGCTGGGAAATTGAATTTGGGGAAGAGGGAGAAGTGTAGGTCCTGGCTCATCTCCTTGTCTTTAGGTCTCTCACACCAGCAGCTATGCTAGGGATTGGCACTCTGCCCATTCTGGGAAAATGCCTGCTGTGCCCACGCTGGAGTCGACCTGGCTCTAAGGGTATTCCCTGGGGCACGCACTGCGTGGGCTGGGACTGGTGCCTATTTTGCTTCCCTTTCTTGATATGGATGGACTGAAAGGGACTGGGGAGGTCACATTAGTCATGCTTTTGCCTCAGGGTTGTATTGTCCCTTAATCAAATGAGTGGATATTTGATGATACTAATTGAGGAGACTATGGGGGTTGGAGGGATTGAAACAGGAGTTTCTCAACCATCTCTAATAGAAATTAGGATATTTTCATCTTTCAAAGATTTTAAGGAAAAGACTAGATGGCTGGATAGGGGGTCTACCCTAGTAGGGATCAAATTAAAGAAAATTTTGATGATATTTAATGGGCTAATGATAAAATATATGAGACCTGGAATTCCAGAGACCTGGGGTGATTGGCAATGGAAAAAAGTTATGAGGTGAACATTTGAGATCTTTTCTTAAATTTTAAGTGTTTGTGTATCTCTTCCCCAATAAGAATAAATGACAAAGAGAGGTCAATATTGAAGGAAAAGAAATTAAAATTAAATATATGGAAGAATTTTCTGAGATTAAAGGGATGATTGAGGGAAATGGGAGGAGGAAGGCTCTCTGGCCATGTATATAGGTATATGAATTTGGTTTGAAATGCCTGAGAAGGGCTTCTGCCCTGAAACAGGAAAATGCACAAAATAATATTTTCTAGCCCAAGGATCCTTCAGTCAGCTACGTACATAAAAGGCTGTGGTGGATGTGGTATACAGAAGATGATAAGGCATGGGGATGATGAATAATAGAATAAAAAAATTCATTAGAGCATTGAAATCATTGTTAAAAATTTCAAAACAGGGCTTGATTTTAGGAGAATACATTGCATTTTAGGGCTCAGATATGAGTTTTAGGATTACATGTCCTTTTACTCTCCAAGCACTTATCTTGTCTCATCAAGATAATTAAAGAAGATTAAAAAACTCCTAAGGGAAATGAACATCTCTTTAATTCATTACTTCTTTATATCTCCAATGCCTAAAAAAAATGATATTAATAGCTAACATTAAAAATGCTTATTTTTTTTTTTTTTTACAGAGAAAGGAAGTAAGGAAGAAATATAGGGAGATAATCATCTATTATTTGCTTTTTGCATGCACCCAGACAGGGACTATTCATCCTAATAGGGACCAAACTCACAACTGAGGCATGCCATGACTGGGAATTCAACCAGCAACCTTTTGCTTTGTGGATGATGCTCAAATAACTGAGCCACACTGGCCAGGGAAATAGCTACCATTTTTGAGTACTATGCCCTATACTTTGTTTTAATCACTTTACATAATCATCTAATTTAATGCAATGGTTCTATGAGTGAGTATCATTATCTTCACTCTACAGAAGTTGAAACCAAGACTCGGAGGGGTTACACAATTTGTGCAAAGTAAGTCGTGCAGCTAGGTCTGTGCTAAGTTTAAGAAAGCTTGTGCTGTTCATTTCTGAGCTACATACAATGTATACAGTAGTGGCTCAGCAAGGATAGATGATCATTGAAACTCGATGGCCTATTTAGAGGTAATTGAAAGACAGTGGATAATTCCAAATGGTGAACAATGAAAACACAATTTCTATTTGTTTTTGGAATGCAGTCAGAGACACACTTAGTGACACATGCTAGCTTATATACTCAGACATTCCCTCATTCACCTGCTCTGTGCCCCACCCTGTAGTCAGGAGCTTGAAAAGGGGGAGAGGCTGGGTCTGTTATAGTCATAAAGCAACTCATTGAAACTCATGTGTGTGTATATGTACTATATGGATATATGTGTTTTCATTTGACTGGAAATATGCACCAAAGATTGGGGAATGCTTATCTCAGTAGGTCTATAAATGTGAGTATATTTGTTAGACTTTTGGGTTATGGTATGTGTGTGTGTGTGTTTGTGTGTGTGTACACACAACTCCGGAAGGAGTTAAAACAGCTATAGGGAACTGGCTGCCTTCCACCCCTGGCCCTGGTTGATGTGTTTGTACCAAGCCCTGATATTTATTTTTCATCACCTCTCAAGGGAACCTCAATGAGTTTTCTTTCTGGGAAGTTTATGGCTAAGATGCTGGGCTGCTTTGGGGCCCCTATAAATCTGTTATAATCAGTGGAGGTTTGCAGAGAAAGAGAAACAGCAGCTCAAAGGCAAACCCCTCCTGTCTTTTATTTTCTAGCCTAATACACAGTTACTCTTGTATGCACACCACCCATCTACCTACCACCATTCTCTTAGAACCCCTTGATGGAGGGTGCTAAGAGAAGCCATTTTATATACTTCTTTGCTTCCAAGTGGCTTTCTTTATTTTGTCCATCCCAGCAAGAGAAGGATTAAAGATCATACTAATTAAGAACCAGAGACATGGAAATAAAGAACAAATTGACAGTAACCAGAGGAGAGGGGACAGGGGATAATGGGGGAAAGAAGAAGGGTTTAGACAAGGAACAAATATAAAGGACTGATGGATATGGACAACAGGGTGGGGATTGACTGCAGGCACAGGACAGCAGGGGTTGGGCAGGGCAGGGGAGAGCAACAGGGGTGGGGTGGGGTTTGGGACAACTATAATTGAACAACAATAAATTTTTAAAATGATTTTATTATTTCCAGAGAGAGGGGAAGGGAGAGAGGAAGAGAGGGAGAGAGATACCCATGTATGGTTGCCTTTCGTTTGCCTCCAGCTATGGACCTGGCTGGAGACTTGGCTTGCAACCTGGTTCTGTGCCCTGACTGGCGAATCGAACCAGCAACCTTTGGGGTTTGCAGGCCGGTGCCTTATCCACTGTGCTACCAGCCAGGGCTTGTGCCACCAGCCAGAGCAAAATTAAAAAAAAAAAAAAAAAAAGAAGGAAATCTGCAGTTAAGATTGTGAGAAGTCAGTCATTTACGAAATTGACTTTATATGAAAACGGAATGAACTTTCACTAAAACAAGGGTGATACGAGAAGTTGAATGTCTCTGTTTTCTTCTTTAGAAAACTTTAAGAAAATGTCTGAGATGCTCCATGAAGCAGGAAGTGAGATGACCTGAGCATTATTATAGGAATCAAACAGCACAGGACCTCCCCTCCTCCATCTTTCGATGTTGGCAGTTTGGAGATTTTTTTTATGAGGGATTTTTATGATAAACTTTACTTACATTTGACATTTAATACCATCTGTTGTCTGGGGGAACAAATATATAAGTATTTATTAAAATATGGTGTTGCAAGCCAGGTCTCCAGCCAGGTGGAGGCAGGTGAAGAGCGACCATACATTGATGTCTCTCTCCCTCTCTGCCTCTTTCCCTTTCCTCTCTCTGAAAATAATAAATAAATAAATCTTTAAAAAAATATGGTGTTGGCTACTTGGACTATACCCAAAGAATCCTGAAACACCAATTCATAAGAACCTATGCACACCTATGTTCATAGCGGCACTATTTACAATAGCCAAGTGCTGGAAACAGCCTAAATGCCCATCAGTGGATGATTGGATCAAAAAACTTTGGTACATTTACACAATGGAATTCTATATAGCAGAAAGAAAGAAGGAACTTGTAC
>PVIW01007827.1:0-48085 GCA_004026585.1 Noctilio leporinus | reverse complement strand
GTATGATCTCACCCATTACAGGACAGTAATGAGCAAAACTAACAACAAGCAAAACAGAACCAAGTATATGAATACAAGGAATAGGCCTTCAGTGGTCAGGGGGAACAAGGTTGGGGGGAGGGGGGAGGTAGAGGCAAAGAAGGGGAGCAGCTTAGACAAGAACCTAGTATAAAGGAACCATGGACATGGACAACAGGTGGGATTGACTTTGGGGGGAATGGGTGGGTGGGGAGGGGGACAAAAAGGGGATGGATGTAATACAACAACAATAAAATTAAAAAAAATATGTGGTGTTGGAAGAGTGAGGAAAATTGACTGTGGAGAAGAAAGGAGGAGGGCTTTCTCCTTTCTCCAGTATGCAAATTACCTAACTTAATTAGCATATGCTTTTTCTGTGCTTTGTACTCTTTTCAGTAATGAGATTAAGAAACTGTTTCATGGAGGAAAAATGAAACAATTGTATTACAACAACAATAAAAATTTTAAAAATATCTGTGCGGTAATAATAACTGTTGGCATTTATCTGGCTGCAGTGTTTTACAAATAAGATTATTTGCTAATAGTTTTTTGATTCTGCTTATATTGCATGGTAATCTTATGATTTATATAAGAATGACAATACTTAGAATTTTTCAGGGATATAGTTGTTATATATAGATTACATATAGTTTATTTAGACTTTCATTTCTAATAAAAAGCCATTTATAGCATTTTAGTCTCATATCTTTTATGTACTTTTGTGTTCTAATTTATTTTTCTTATATATATATATATATATATATTTTTTTTTTAAGATTTTATTATTTCTAGAGAGAGGGGAAGGGAAAGAGGCAGTGAGGGAGAGAGCCAGCTACAGAGCTGGCTGGAGACCTGGCTTGCAACCTGGTTATGTGCCCTGGCTGGGAATCGAACCAGCGACTTTTGGGTTCGCAAACCAGTGCCTTATCTACTGTGCCACCAGCCAGGGCTTACTTTAAAATATTTTAAAGCTTTAAATATGACTGCAAAAGTTGTAAAGATCCCTGGCTGGTAGCACAGTGGTTAAGGCGCCGGCCTGCGAACCCAAAGGTCGCAGGTTCGATTCCCCAGCCAGGGCACATAACAAGGTTGCAAACCAGGTCTCCAGTCAGGTCTGTGGCTGGAGGCAGGTGAAACGCAACCATACATTGATGTCTCTCTCCCTCTCTGCCTCTCTCCCTTCCCCTCCTTCTAAAAATAATGAAATAAAATCTTTTAAAAAAAAAGTTGTAAAGAAAAAGCTACTCAGTAGGTTTAGAATTTTGAATGAATTCAGTAAATACTTTTATATTGTGTACCCCTTCCCCAACCCATTCTCTTTCAAGTGCCTCAGAGATACCATTATCTAGAATTTTGATTTTTTTCCCTGTTTTTAATGGTTTTACCACATATGTTTATAGACCTAAAAATGCAATGTTTAGCTTTTAATGGATTTGAAATTATATAAATCAAATCATTGTCCTGCAGGAATTATTTTTGAAATTGTTTTTCTCTCACCTTTATGTTTCTGAGATTCAGCTACATTTTTGTTTTTAGCTGTAATTTATTCCTTTCAATGGCTATAGAATATGCAATTATAGGATTGTACCATTATTTATTCATAATTCTATTAATAAGCATTTGGTTTTATGCTATTTGATAGCATAAACAACCCTGGTATGAATGATTTTGTGCATGCCTATTGATGTAAATGTATAAGACTTTCTTTAGTTAATATTCCTAGGATTGACACCTCTGAATCTTAGGGCATGGACACCATTAAAATTACTGGGTGAATCAAAAATTTTTTTCTAAGGTCATTAGAAAAATATTCAGTCCTATCAGCCAAATATGTGTAATCCAGTTGGTTCATTTCTTTGCCAGTACTTGATGCTATCTGACTTCAAAGTTATGACCAGTTTGGTGGGTGAGAAATGGTATGTCATGGTCATTTTAACCTGTTTTCCTATTAATACTAATTAGATTCAGCATATTTTCCTACTGTACTATTGGCCATTAGAGTTTTCTTCTCTGTGAAGTACCCATTTTAATCCTTTGCCCACTTTTCTATTGGGTTGTTGTTATGAGCTGAATTGTGTCACCCAAACATTCATGTGCTCAAGTCCTAACCACTGGTACTTTAGTGTATGACTATATTTGGAAATAAGATTTCAAAAGAGGTAGCTAAATTAACATGAGGTTAATTGTGGACCCTGATCCAATACAACTGGTGTCCTGATAATAATAAGAAATTTGGACATAGCAAGGTACAGAGGGAGGATGATATGAGGACACAGGGAGATGACAGCCATCTGTAAGCCAAGGGGAGATGCTTCAGAAGAAATCAACTTTGCTAACACTTTGATGTGGACTTTTAGTGTCCAGAACTGTGAGAAAATAAATATTTATTTTTTAAAAAAGAAGCTGTTTCATTGGCCCTGGCTGGTGTGGCTCAATGGATTGAGTGCCAGTCTACAAACCAAAAGGTCATGGGCTCAATTCCCAGCACATACATGCCTGGGATGCAGGCTAGGTCCTCAGTTGAGAGCGCATGAGAGGCAACTCCACATTGATGTTTCTCTCCCTTTCTTTCTCCCTCCCCATCTCTCTAAAAATAAGTAAATAACTTTATATTCCTTAAATAAGACCAAATACAAGAGAAGTGGAGGTAAACAGAACCTGAGCTGGGAGCCAGGTCCTGGTCCCTGTCTTCCCTGCCTATTCAAATCCTTGAGCTTCTACAGTTTAACCTTGAATCTCACTATTCCTTGCATTTGACTCTCTAATGATGAATTGAAGTTCTAATGATGAATGACACCCAAAGTCAGGAAATCCTCCCAGTAAACTATGTTGTTTCCTTGGCATTTCCTCCTCCCAATTTCTGACTACTGAAATCCTACACAATTATCATGTTCCAACTTAAATACTACCTCCTGCCTGAGCCTTCCCAGATAGCCCCAGCCAGAAGCAATTTATTTCCTTTGAATTCCTATGCCCCTTTGACTGTGTCAGTCTTATCATACACTGTCTTACTGTCCAGTCTTAGCACGTGTCTTCCTTTTCTCCCTTACTCAGCTGTAAACTTCTGGAGTGGAGAGACTGTGCCCTGTATATTTTCATATTCCCACCACAATGCTTAACACAGAGCTAAAGAATTATTAACTAACTTTTTTTTTTTAAAGATTTTATTTCATTATTTTTAGAAAGAGGGGAAGGGAGAGAGGCAGAGAGGGAGAGAGACATCAATGTATGGTTGCGTTTCACCTGCCTCCAGCCACAGACCTGACTGGAGACCTGGTTTGCAACCTTGTTATGTGCCCTGGCTGGGGAATCGAACCTGCAACCTTTGAGTTTGCAGGCTGGCACCTTATCCACTGTGCTACCAGCCAGGGCCTTTAACTAACTTTAATAAGTGGTATAAAGTTGTAGCAGACTTGATAGAGATGTAGATGCAAGGGCATTATGTACAGTATATTAAGACTATAATTATTAATAAAAGTGTAAACATGATACTTTAAAGTATAGATAAAATTATTAGAATATTTTTATCTCACAAGTAGATTTATTCCCAGATAATTTTTTAATTTGTAAATTTATTATTTATTAAAAATATTTTATTCATTATTTTCAGACAGGAGGGCAGGGAGGGAGGAAGAAAGGGAAAGAAACATCAGTGAATGGTTGCCTTTCACATGCCTCCAGCTACGGACCCAGCTGGAGACTTGGCTTGAAACTTGGTTATGTGCCCTGACTTGGGAGTTGAACCAGCAACATTTGGGTTCACAGGCTGGCACCTATCTACTGAGCCACCAGCCAGGGCAATTTAAAAATTTTTTTATTGTTATATTACACTCATCTAATTTCTCTTCCTCTGCTGTCCCCTTCCCCACCCTCCTTATTCCCCCACCCCCACAGTCAATCCCACATGTTGCTTGTATCCACAGGTCATCGATGCTAGTTCCTTGCCTAAACTGTTCCCCTTGCTTGCCTTCTTCTCCCCCACCCCTCCCCTCTACACACTGAAAGTGTATTCCCTGTATTCATGTCTCTGGTTCTGTTTTGTTTACTCATTAGTCTCCTGTATTAAGTGAGAACATGTGGTATTTAATTTTTACTGCCTGGCTTATCTCACTAAGCATGATACTCTCCAGTTCCATTCATGCTATTGCAAATGGTAGGAGTTCTCTTTCTTTCTGCTGCATAGAACTCCACTGTGTAAATGTACTAAACTTTTTGATCCATTCATCCGTTGATGGGCACTTAGGTTGTTTCTAGCACTTGGCTATTGTAAATAGTGCTGCTATGAACATGGGGTTGCATAGGTTCTTCTGAATTGATGTTTCAGGATTCTTTGGGTATAATCCTAGCAGTGGAATCACTGAGTCATAAGGCAGTTCTATTCTTAGTTTTTTGAGGAAATTTCATACTGTTTTCCATAGTGGCTGCACCAGTCTGCAGTCCCAGCAGCAATGCACCAGGGTTCCCTTTTCTCCACATCCTCACCAGCACTTGTTGTTTGTTGATCTGTTGATGATGGCCATTCTGACAGGTGTGAGGTGGTACCTCATTGTAGTTTTAATTTGCATCTCTTTGATGGCTAGTGATGTTGAGCATTCTTTCATATGCCTGTGGGCCCTTTGTATGTCTTCCTTGGAGAAGTGTCTGTTCAGGTCCTTTGCCCATTTTTTAAAAAAGATTTTATTTCATTATTTTTAGAAAGAGGGGAAGGGAAAGAGGCAGAAAGGGAGAGAGACTTCAATGTATGGTTACATTTCACCTGCCTCCAGCCACAGACCTGACTGGAGACCTGGTTTGCAACCTGGTTATGTGCCCTGGCTGGGGAATCGAACCTGCGATCTTTGGGTTCGCAGGCCGGCACCTTATCCACTGTGCCACCAGCCAGGGCCCCTTTGTCCATTTTTTAATTGGGTTGTCTCCCTGGTATTGAGTCGTATTAGCTCTTTATATGTTTCGGAGATCAAGCCTTTGTCTGAGATGTCATTGGTAAATATGTTTTCCCATTTGGTTGGTCTTCTTTTTATTTTCTTGATCTTTCCTTTGACTGAGCAGAAACTTTTCAGTTTGATGAATCCCATTTGTTTATTTGTTCCTTAATTTCCCTTGCGTTGGGAGATATTTTGGTGAAAATTTTGCTGTGTGAGATATCTGCAATTTTTTTGCTTATGTTTTCCTCGAGGGCTTTTATGGTGGCACTGCTTATGTTTAAGTCTTTTATCCATCTTGAGTTTACTCTGGTGTATGGTGTATGTTGGTGGTCTAGTTTCATTTTTTAGCCTGTGCCTATCCAGTTCTCCCAACACAACTTGTTGAAGAGGCTATTTGCACTCCATTTTATGTTCCTTACCCCTTTGTCTAATACTAGTTGTCCATAGAGTTCTGGGTTTATTTCTGGGCTCTTTATTCCATTCCATTGATCTGTTTGACTGTTCTTGTGCCAGCACCAGACTGTTTTGGTTACTATGGCTTTGTAATATAGCTTGATATCTGGTATTGTGGTTCTTCCTACCTCATTCTTCTTTCTCAGTATTGCTGTAGCTATTCAGGGTCATTTTTGACTCCATATGAATTTTTTAAGTGTTTGTTCTAATTCTGTGAAATATGATGTAGGTATTTTAATAGGGATTGCATTGAATCTGTAGATGGCTTTGGGTAGTATGGGCATTTTAATGATGTTAATATTCCCAGATAATTATTTATTCATCATTTATTCTTTCCCTTATTCAAATATGGAGCTGTTTTTTTTTTTTTTTTCCTAGTGGGAAATAATAATAATAATAAAAAACACAAATGCTCAAATAATTACAGGTTGTGATGAAGAAAATAAACATGGTTTTATGCCATAGCCAGTATGGTTCAGTTGGTTGGAGCATCATCCCATAGATCAAAGAGTCACAAATTTGATTCCTGGTCAGGGCACATACTCAGGTTTTAGGTTTGACCCCTGGTCAACCAGTTGATGTTTCTGTCAAATTAGTGTTGCTCTCTCTCTCTCTCTGTCAACAATGAAAAAGGGTGAGAAAAAACCAACAGAGTCCTCTTTAGATAGAGAGGTTAGGAAAGGCATTTTTTCTGCTGTAATTATGTTAGCTCAGTTTATAACCTGAATAGTAATAATAATAAAATCAGTTACAGAAAAACAGCCTTCCAACCAGGGGGCATTTTTTTCAACCCAGCCTTTGGTTTGGTTCTTTTCTTGGTCCAGCCTCCCAGTCTCTCTTCTGCCTTGGGAAGAGAGAAAGTCAGGGATATCCTCTTACCTCAGAATGGTCCCTGCCCCTTCTTCTCTAGCCTAGGAGTAGGCAACAAAACAGATGTTAAGAGCTTTGATCTTGCTAGAGACTTGGAGACAGATCAAGGTAGAGGCCTCTGAAATAATGCCCTAGGATGTGAGAAGTTGGGGAAGAGATGGAGACAGAGGTAGACAAAGAGAGGCAAATTGCTGACACAAGAGACTCCTTTTTACCTCCCACCTTAGTTTCAGTGGGCTTTAAGCTCTATACATATATTTTGGGGAAGTTGGTTTATAGTCTTTGAGATTTGGGGGAGGGGGAAGATATAACCTGGTGACTTTAAAGACCTGCTTGGTCATCCCTGGATCCCTCCTCCAAGATGGAAGACATGTCAGGGTGTGAGGAGCATGCAATATTCCAATATCCCAACAGCAGGTAGTTCTTTCATCATCAGTTTCCCTTTGAGCACTTTTTTGCCCTCCTCCTCCTGCTACAGGATAGTAACATTAATTTTTGTCTCTTGTAGAGAACTGATCACATTAAGAAAGGCTTGAGAGTGGCTAAGAAGAATTTAAGATTGGTACCTGGAGATTTTATACCCATTAATCATTTCCTGACCTCTGCTTCCAGTTGGGGTGACACATTTCAGTTGCTAGATCAAGACTGATGGTTCCCCTCCTCACAAAGGGCTTGACTTCCTTGAGCATGTTGAAAAGGTCTTACTTAGGTTAACATAAGTTTTTCTAATTGAAGTTGTAGTCTTCACCTCTCTTCAGCTTTTTCCCATCCCATTGAGACCAGCTTCTCTGCAATTGGCATCCTGCACAGGAATAAAGGCTGCACCCCTGCTTCTAGATGAACCTTACCACTCTTCTACATAGTCAAGAAATGCACCTAGAGGACTCATATTAGTTTGTTTTGAAGAGTTTGTTGGAAGAGGAAGGACTATAATTCACTCTAGTTGATAAGGGCATACACAAGACAGACTTCTGATTATCAAAGACAGGCACTTTAGAATAGTGGTACCTACAGGGCTTTTGAACTCCAACAACCAAGTTCTTGTCCAAGCTGAGCCACTTGCTGTGCCAGAAGCAGGAGACATATCTTCTCCCATCTGCACTAGGGTCAGAACCTGAGATAAGCTGTAATTGGTTTTATATCTGCTAAGAGACTTTATGCTATGGGTATAGGGTAAGTGATGTAGAACAGAAATAACACTACTTGGAAGAGGAAAAGGAAGAGTAAGGCAAGCACATATATGGAGGCAGGGGAATGGTTAAGCTGACTCCTAAACTCAGGGAGCTCGGAGTTATACAAAGGACAGAGTTAATAATCTCTGAGATATATTAATATTCTAGTTCTTAGCTGGAGGTCATTTCTGGAGTAGATTCCTTAGTGGGCAGTAGCAGTATTGGCTCCTTTGGAAGGCAGACAGGATAAGGCATGTAACTCAGGGCAGGCCGGGGCAGATTCTGGTGCCAGTGTTGACATTAATGTGGAAGCTTATGGGAAGACTATTTCAAGGAGCTTTGTTTAAAAGGTGGTAGAGGGAGGAGAAGAAGATGGGATGTACTGGAAGAAATAGGGTCCATTTATCCTTTCTGTATTCATTGGATTAGAAGAGGAGGGAGGAGAGAGACTTCAGTCAAAATCATGGACTCCATTAACTGCTTTGCTTTCATACTTCATCTTTTTTCAACTACTTAAAAAAAAAAAAAGTCAGCTTGAGGTGGCCAGTATAAACCTCACTCAAGGGACTTGGCCATGTTCTTTTCTCTTTCCCATTGCCTAAGGTGGAAAGAACGTCAGGATGACCATGAAATTTGTGTATGAGAAACAGAAGAGCCTCCATCAGCCTGAGGTTAGAGGATAGACACCTTCAAACCTGTCTGCTCACCCTCTACTGATACATATAAGTAAAATAAACTACTCATGATAAGCCAAAAACAAACAAACAAACCCCAACAACTCAGATTGCTAATAAATTCCCTGATCATGTAAGTTTATCTTGTCAAGTCTTCTTTGAGCAGATACTCCTATGACCCATCTTATTCAGGAGAACATCTTGAAGTCCCAAGTCCCTTCCAGAAAGTAAGTGGTCTGCAACACCAAAGCAGCATGTATATTGAAAATTTCCTCCTTAAATCAAAGCCTATTTCCTTTTCAGACAGTAAAACTGTCTATCTCCCCATTCCTCCCTCCTCTTCCTCTTCTCTCCTCACCAGGCCTATTTCTTTCCATAGCACTTAGTGGAGTTGGGAAGAATGTTCTACACATTTCATTCATTCTACCCTTGGTTTTTCAGTCTTTTGATTCTCCTGTAACCTCTGTCCTCTCTACCTCCTGTCCTCTTAATTCCTTTCCACCAGCTGCATGGTCAATCTTTCTTGCCTCCTTTCTTTCTCATTTTTACTTTTCTCATCTCAACTTTCTTCATCTATAATTCCAACTTTGGGGAGTTGGGAAGGTTAAGTTTTAGGCACAGTATCTGTGAGAGAGTGGGTTGTAGGTATAGCAAGTGGCATGGTGATCCGACATCAGGAAGAATCTGATAGACACTGACATGGGTGGCCTAAGGGAAAGTTGCCTCCTGGCCCATCCTCCCTAATAGAGGGTGCTGAGATGCAGGTGGCAGAAATTTAAATAAAATGTGGTTGGATCAAGGGGTCAGTGCAAAGGGGACTCCTTGGTCCTATAGAACAATGTTCCTTTACCCACTCTTTCTTTTCAATTCTTAAGTCAGGCTTTGTTTTGTGGGCTTATAGTGTTAAGTAGTGATTCTTAAGAAGATAGTATAGACCAAGGTTATGTCTGGGACTTCATGGAGGTTGTGGTTACCTCCTTTGGTCCATGTTTTTCCTTAGAACAATAGCCTCAGCCTTTTGGCTTCACTTCATTGATAATTAGCTCACATTTAGAAGTTGAGTAGCCACAAAAACATGTGTTTTTTGGTGAGCAGTTACTTATTTTGACTTGTCCATTTGCCTAATTCTGAGTAGGACAGGGATAATGATGATGATAATGACAACAACCATTTATTGAGCACTTATGTTGAGACTGTACATACTTCAATTCTACAAGAATTCCATGGCATAGGTGACATTATTTGCATTTTATAGATGAGAAACTAAAGCTGAAAGAGGTAAAGTTCCTTGTTCAAGGAATTATGTCTTTCTGACTCTATAGCCTTGCTTTTACTCACCACTGTGCTTTATTACATGACTATCTTTTGGAAGTTTTAGGTAAAAAAGATCCTTATCCTTAGTACTGCTATTTGGTCTTAAGCAGCACCAGGAAACTTTAAGTTGTATTGATTCTCATGAGTAAAAAACTCTGGTATATTCTGAATTTTTATTTATTATTAATTTTTTTTTTTTAAGTAATGACAGAAGGATAGCTGAAAGACTCTTCTAACTAAAAACAAGGATCCTTTTGGCTATATTGCGAACAACACTTGGTATATAATAGAAACTATGGATCAAGTGAAAAGAAAGCTCTTAGTTGATTTTGGAATGGAGATACTTGTGAGAGCTCAGGGTAATACCTAGCCTCCTTAAACTAGCCTCAGAGAGATGGTGACTCTGGGATATCTGGGGTTATAGGCAGAAGAATATTTATCTGCTTTCTAGATTACTTGTGTCAGAGTTTGAATTCTTGACTTCCTCAGTGACACTCTCTCTGCTCACCTTCTTCAGTTTTTTCTGCTATACGCTTCCCTACTACCTCTGAAGGAATGTGAATTTCTAATATTTATTTAAGTCAAGTGTAATTACTAAGGTAAATTTATTGTAAAATGTTATGTAGTACTTTCTGGAACTCTGCATCACTTGAGGGGGCAAGTTATGGGTAATCCTCACTACAGATAATCCAAATTTCAAACAATTCAGATGTCATTCTAGCTTGAAATTGATCCTGACAGGACCAGGATATGCATGTCTTTTGTTCTTGGAATTCACAAAATTTTAGGTAAAATAATGGAACTTTTCTGAGTGGGTCAACTCCTCTTAGGGTGATAAACACACTCCACTCCCTACCTGGCTCCCATGTACACCCACTGAACTCAGACTGCTACAAATAACCTACCTATGCAGACAGGATCCTTTTTTGTTAAGTTATACTATTTTAGTCATTTATTTTTAACTGTGCTATCTGAAAGACAGTTGGGTACCCACATTGACCAGCCTTGGTCTAAGAATCTAAGGTTCTCAGTTACCGGAATCTGCAGCTCTCCACCTGAAGAGCTGAGGAAATAGCTCTACAGCTGGTGAAGGTGACAGAATCAAGCTGCTTTATAGACCTAAGAAAACTTAAGTGAGGGAGGATGTAGAACGGGGGTAGGTTGGAATAAGCAGGCAGCTTGGGATGCTCCTTGGTACTGGTTTCTTGGCAACAGTTACTTAGCAACCCTTATTCACCTCTTGGCTGCCTTCTCTCTTTGCTCCTCCCTTCCCCCCATTCCCTCCCTTAGCTGCAGCATGGAGCTAGAGAGCTTGAAGTGAATGACAATTTGGAGAAACAGCCGCAGCCTGAAGATCTAAGAGGCTCTAAAGAAGATGGATAAGAAAATCGATGCATAATAAAAACTGCAGGCAAAACCACCTTGACGGAGGGTGGGTGGCTCTCTCCTCCCATCCTCATTAGTCTCTCTGGGCTCAAGGTTTCCATATTAGCCTAGTATCCTCTCTTCCCCTCTTTCCACCTACTTTTTACTGGTTTAGGGAGGGTTGTTTGCCTTTTGGATTGAAGAAAGAGAACAAAGAACCCAGAGAAGAAGAAAACAAAGTATATGCAGGGTCTAGTAAGGGTGCTGTGATAAAAGAGAGAGGGGGTTGTATATAAGGGTGCTGTAATAGGGAGAGAGACAGATGAAATAGGGATTATAAGAGAAAAGCTTTGAATGGAAATGAGTTTAAATTGCACAATAAAATAATGCTCTCAGTCAAAAGAAAAACCTTAAAAATGAAAATAGGAAGGCCCTATTTGAAATATGTGAAGTAACCTTTCTGCCAGATATTAAAGAAAAATGTATAAGTAATCTTTCTGGAAGGGCTGGGTTGGGATATAGCTTACATAAGTGAGATAATGTATGCATGAGTACTTACTATTGGTACATAGTAGGAATATAACAAGTATCTGTTCCCTTTCTTAGAAACTAGGGGTAGAGGTCTATGTTGGCCTGAGAATTTGTGGAACAATTCTGTGACTATTAATGGTTTTGGCTCTTACTATCTCCCCATTCATATAGTTGAAGTTCCTTTCTGATATCAAACAACATTCTATTTTGTTGAAATTAAAACATTTGATTAGCTAATCAACACTCTATTTCTTGGTGTTTACTGAGCACCAGCTATGTATGTGCCAGGCACTGTAAAATAGGTACTCAGAGCACTGTGCCTA
Source organism: Noctilio leporinus (assembly GCA_004026585.1). Taxonomy (NCBI): domain Eukaryota; kingdom Metazoa; phylum Chordata; class Mammalia; order Chiroptera; family Noctilionidae; genus Noctilio; species Noctilio leporinus. Next base: position 36,440 of record PVIW01007827.1, on the reverse strand, counting down.
TTTCTGATATAGGAGTTAAGTACTATGCACAGAGGGAGGAACAGAAATTCAGTAGAGAATGGGGGCCTCAAATGAGGAAAGTTATGTGAGAGTGCTTTGAAATTTGTAAATTATGCCACAGGCATAAGGTAGACTGATGAGGAGATATACTTCAGGATTTGAAGTCCTATATTCCAGTAGGGAGCGGAAGGGAATCGGGGGCGGCGGGTGGGGGTGGGGGGTGGAACTCATTCAAAGCAGGCAAGTTCTGTTGGGAATAAAGCTGTGTTCCAGGGAGCTATGTGGATTTAAGATCATAGTGCTGACTGGTGGGGGACTGAGAAAGGAGCAGGATACTTTGCCTGCATGGTCCAGGTTTATCGATTATAATCTCCTTCCACTTGTTTGCTTTCTACTTTCTCTCAAATAGGGGTATGCTCTTTAGCAAGCCATCTTTTTCCAAACATTCAAAGCATCCCCAAGGTTCTTTCATTTCAAGGATGCCTTCCTGGATTAGAGGAGAGCTTGCACTTCCTTGGTCTTATTATAACTGGACCTTGAACCCCCTGCCACAGCCTTGTTCTATATTCCTCCCCACTCTATTTTTAAATCCTGTATCCTCATGTCATTTCAAACACATCTTGGTCTTTATTCTTAATTACACTTCTGATTTCTGTGGGCTATAATTATTTAATATTTTAGCCTGTAGTCTTCTGATTTTTCTTTTCTGATTTTTTTGTTCATTTGTCCTTTGTTTATTATATTATTGTGACTATATTATGAGACCTTTACTTGAAGGAAGATGCCTTTCTGTAGAATTTCTTTCTGTATAACCCAGACCAGAAGTATGCACAGATTGACAAAGTAGAAAAATTAATGATTACATTCTTATGTCCTGCTGCCTATTATATTAATTCTGCACCCCAAATATCCACCTTTGTGATCAGCCACTCATCACTGCCTCCCTCCTCTCTCCCCAGGTTGCCCACTCCACTTTTTATAACTCTGTAACTTGGACTTTCTTATGTCTGATTCTGAACATAAAACTATCAAAAAATTATTGAGGAGGAGGGAGAGCATCAGGCTACACAAGTTAGAGTCTGACAGATATAGATACATGAAATTGTGAACTGGGTACCAGATACTAGGCATACAGGGTGTAAAAGGAGCCTTAAATTGGAATGAGGCTGACTTAGGACCTTCCTGGAGGAGGAAAATACTGAGTAGGGCTTGAAAGAAAGGAAAGGATAGATCTAGATGAAAAAAGAGAAAAGGAAATGCCAAACAGAGGTCAATGTGAGGGTTTAAAGGCAAAGGGATTAGAAACAGGCTTGCTTTGCTTAAAGCAAGGAGATTTGCAGCTGAAGCAAAAGCCCTGAAGATTCAGTTGAGGAATAATGATTTGAGATTAGGGATAATTGTGAGCCATCATTGGCCCCTGAGAAGGGGAAAGGTCAGGATGATGGTGAAAGTTAAAGTTGCCGAGCAGGGAATGACTAGATGGAAACCAGAGGCTTAGGAAGCCTCTTCTGTTGTCCTGATTCTGACCAGAGACCTACCTACCTGGTCAGTGACCTGGATGGGAAGTGGGGAAAGGAGAGAGGTGTGGAGGGGAGAGGGTAAAGATACAGGGAGCACATTGTTTCCTCAGAGCTTGCATCACAGGCTTCTTCCACTTGAACAAAATCCTATTTTCAGCCCTGGTTGACTCATCCCTCCCCTTCCCCCCTCTCCCCATTAGAGGAGCTCTCACAGCCTCAGTGGAATGTTGAGATCCTGCGACCTAATACCCTGTAAGGCTTAAGCATCTTCAAGAGGGGTTAATAAGATAATGTTGGGCCCAGGAAATAGGAGGATGGAGAGATTTCTGGAACTAATTTTCTAACATGAGAAATCTTGGGTATAAGTTGAGTGGGAAACTTCCTAGAAAAGGGAGTTTGGATATAACAAATGTAATAACCGAAAGTAGTCTAAATGCCAAGGACTTCAAGAATAAAGGTGAAATGACAATAAAATAAAATAAAATAAAATAAACAAAGAATAAATATAAGAGAGAGCCAGCAGTAATGAGTAGGTTAATGCTTTTTCCTGGTGGTGTTCCTGTGATATGCACAGCTGAAGCTGGAAGGCCCTCATAGAATGCCTGCCTTCTTACCAGAACCAAACAGAAATGAAGGAAATGAATATTTATTGAGTACTTATTGTGTGCTAGGTCCTGGTCTACTATTTCCACATGCTTTCTCATGAAGTTAGATCCTCATAAAGCCATGTATACTCGGCTCAGAATTTAAGGTTTCAGCTAAAAACTGGTGGAGCTGACAGGCAAACTCATATTTTCTGACTTTGGAACTATTGCTTTTTTTTTTTTTTAATGATACTACACTGCATTTCCATTCCAGAAATTTATTTCTTTAGTTGGACAATATGGTGTCTCCAATTATGTTACATATGCAATTACATTAAGACACTTGGCTGTTTTAGGGTGACAAAAAGAAATGTACCCTGGCTGGTGGCTCAGTGGATTAGCACTGGCCTGTGAACCCAAAGGTTGCTGGTTTGATTCCCCAAACAAGGCACATAACCAGGTTTCAATAAACAAATAAATTAAAAAAAAATGTTGAAGTGTAGCGTTGGGAACTATAAGTCAAGATAGTATGGCAATATCCAGTGAGTGATAGACAATTAAGTGCTTTTGGAATTCTGAGAAAGGAGGGAGAATTGTGATGGGGTGGCAAACTTTATGGAAGTGGTAGGACTTTAAGAAAAAAATTAAGGCTAGATAGAGAAGAGAACATTCTACATGAATGAAATTGCACAAAGTCATGGAAGCAAGAAAGCAAAAGATATATTTTAGGGATATTAAACATAGCTTTCTTTGAGCTTTCTAAGGTCAAGGATGTTATATATTCACTTTTGCTTTTTCAACATGCCAAAGATATAGTAGCTAGATGTTTAATGCACATTTGTTCATGTATAGTACACACATGAATAAATGTAGAAATGACCCATTTATTTGGCACAGAAAGTCCATGTGAGGACCTTGGAAGAGATATGAATAGGACTTTAGGCTCTAGTGGAGGGGATGAAATGACATGCAAAAACTGTTTAAATGTGATTATTCTATTTTTAATCATTACCCGAGAATATATTTATTAATTAGGGAGAGAGAGAGAGAAAGAGAGGAACATCAATTTAAGAAAGAAATGTTAATTGGTTGCCTCCTATACCCACTCCGACTGGGGAATCAAGCCTGAAATTTAGGTACGTGCCCTGATGGGGAATCAAACCTGCAACCTTTTGGTGCACAAGATAATGCTCCAAGCGACTGAGCCAGCTAGCTCTGGCTAAATGTGATTATTCTTTTTGTTTGTTCGTTTAGTATATTTCATTAATTGTTATTACAGTTGTCCCAGTTTTTTCCTCTTTGCCCCCATCTCCCTGGTACTTCCCCTTTCTCCAACAATCCCTACTCCCTTAGTTCATGTCTTTGGGTCATGCATATAAGTTCTTTGGCTTCTCCACTTACTTTCCTATACCTGACATCCCCCTGTCTATTTTGTACCTACCAATTATGCTTGCACCCATTTTCCCCCTCCCTCTCCTAGCTGATAACCTTGTTTGATCTCCATATCTATGGTTCTGTTTCTGCTCTAGTTGTTTGTTTTGTTTATTCGGATTTTTTGGATTCATTTGTTGATAGTTGTGAATTTGTCATTTTACTGCTATAGTTTTAATCCCCCCCCCCCCTTAAATGTATCCCTCTAGCATTTCATATAATAAGGGCTTGGTGATGATGAACTTTAGCTTCTTGTCTGGGAAGCACTTTATCTGCCCTTCTGTTCTAAATGATAACTTTGCTGGATAGGGTAATCTAGGTGTAGGTCCTTGCTTTTCATCACTTTGAATACTTCTTGCTAGTTTCTTCTTGCCTGCAAAGTTTCTTTTGAGAAACCAGCTGATAGCCTTATGGGAATTCCCTTATAGGTAACTCTGCCTTTCTCTTGCTGCTTTTTTTTTTTTTCTTTTAATTTTATTGTTGTTGTATTACATCCATCCCTTTTTTTTTCCCCTCTGTCCCCCTCCCCACCCACCCTTTCCCCCCAAAGTCAATCCCACCTGTTGTCCATGTCCATGGTGCTTTTTTTTTTTTTTAAAGATTTTATTTATTAGTTTTAGAGAGAGGGGAAGGGAGATAGACAGAGAGGGAGAGAGACATCAATGTAGGGTTTGCCTTTCATCTGCCTCCAGCCAAAGACCTGGCTGGAGACCTGGCTTGCAACCTGGTTCTGTGCCCTGGCTGGGGAATTGAACCAGCAACCTTAGGGTTTGCAGACCAGTGCCAATCCACTGAGCCACACCAGCCAGGGTGATAATTATTTAATTTTAACAATGATGTGTCTTGGTACGTTCCTCTCTGTGTCCATCTTGTTTGGGACTCTTTGTGCTTCCTGGACTTGTATGACTATTTCCTTCACCAAAATTAGGAAATTTTCCATTATTATTTTTTCAAATAAGTTTTCAATTTCCTGCTCTTCCTCTTCTTCTCCTGGTACCCCTATGACTTGGATATTGATACATTTAAAGTTGTCCCAGAGGTTCCCAAGCCTCTCCTTTTTTTTTGTTTGTTTGTTTAAATTCTTGTCTTTCATTCTATACTGGTTGACTGTTCATTTCTTCCTTATGTTCCAAATTATTGGTCTGAACCCTGGCTTCCTTCTTTTCATGTGTATTTTTTCTTCATTTCCCTTAGTATAGTCTTCACTTCTTCCCTTATGCATTTGCCATATTCAATTATTTCTGTAGTAGTGTTTTTAAAATATTTTATATATTATTTTTAGAAAGAGGGGAAGGGAGAGAGACATTAATGTATGGTTGCCTTTCATCTGCCTCCAGCTACGGACCTGGCTGGAGACCTGGCTTGCAAACTGGTTATGTGCCCTGGCTGGGAACCAGTGGCCTTTGGGTTTACAGGCTGGCACCTTATGCACTGTGCCACCAGCCAGGGCTTTCACCAATTTTGTTTTGTTTTGTTTTGTTTTATACCAGTGTTTTGAACTGGGCATTTGTTAGGCTAGCTATCTTCTCCTCATTTAGTTCTCCCTCTGAAGCCTTGATCTGCTCCCTCTTTTGGGCCATACTTCTCTGTCTCCTCGAATTGACAGCCCTCTGTATTTGCCTCAGTGTATTAGGTAGAGCTGTCACATCTGTTATGTCGAAAGGGGCAGAGTCTTAGGTATTCATTAGTGCGGGGCAACCTGTTTCACCACGATGTTGCGCTGTATGTAGGGGAGGGGTCAGAAAGAGAACAATGTAGCTTGCTCAGCATTCATCCCCTTTCCAGTCATTTCACCCACTTCCTGTATGTGACTGGCACCCCTCTAGTTATTGTCCTGGTGATGGGTCCCAAAGTGGGTGGGTTTGTGTATGTTCCAGGACCATGGGGGCCCTCAAAATGGACTCTCCTAAGAGACCAACAGTTTCTTCCACCTCCCAACCCCCCACTGGCTTTCACAGTCAGAAGCAATAAGGCTTTATTTTCTGAGCACTCGAACTATGAGCTATGCGATCTGGCCTGGGGTTGGGATCACTCCCCAGGTGTCTCCAGAATTTTATAATGCGTGACTGTTCTTTCTGCCAGCCGGCTGCAGCTGCTGCCTTGCCACTACTGTTGCCGCCACCATACCATGTCCTCTCTGCCCCAGCTCCCTGTCCCCATCCCTTCTGTCTGTCTGGATGAGTATTATTTCTTTATAGCTTTGTTGGACTTCCATGCAGTTTGATCTTCTGGTAGTTTTGGTCGGTTTTTGTTTTGAGGTCAATGTAATTCTTCTTATGTTTGTGGAAGGAGATGAAGTTTGTCTACCTATGCCTCCATCTTGGCCAGAAGTCCTAAATGTGTTTATTCTTGATGCCGTGGGAAGATAACTTGAAAAGGAGACAGAGTCAGAGAGATCAGTTAGGATGCTAGTGTGGAAGTTTATGTGAGTTGATGAGAGATGCTAAAAGACTAAACTAGTATCAACATTGGAAGTGGAAGACTAAAGAGAATGTGGTCAGGTCTGGAAGGATAGATTCAGAAACTTCCTCTTGTAGAAATAATAATTGAAGCTATAAAAATGGGTAAGATAATTGAGAATAAATGTTCTTTTCATCATGTTTTCACAAAAATAGAGGGAAAACTAGATAGTTGGAGGTATTTTTGAGAAAGAGAATACATTATAGGGCCACCTTTAATGTCATCTGATGTTACTAGATGTTTACTTGCCTTATTCTTGAGAGGTGAGGTTAAAAAGTCCTCTGGAAACATGAAAGACCCTATGCTCAGCCCTCTGTAAGTTTTCTCCACTGAAGTCTGGATCTTGACCAGTAAAGTAATAGGCTGGGCTTTCATGGAAAATTTTTAGCTTATCTGGCTGAAACAGATGGAGTCTGTCCTAAATAAATATGTCTGTTTTCTCAATTTTCAGCTCCCTAGAGAAGAATGAGTAAATACATGGGCAGTTTTGTCAGGCTAGCTTAAAGTGCCCATGCTTCAATGCAAGCCTGTTTTGCACCCATTTAAGAAAGACTAAGTGCCTTAGTCTGGGAAGTGGGTGGGTGGGGTAAACAGTGATTTGCTCCTGAGTCCCAGATGCTTCACCTGACTTTTTCACAACTCCCCACCCTTTTTACTCTTCATCCAGAGATCTCAAAGCTCTAAACAAGCTTTGATCCTCCCTGATCCCCTGAGTCATATGCTTCCATTTACCCAGATAGGAGGGGGCAGTGAGATACCATGCTTGGAGGTAGGTGGGGTGGTGGTGGGGTAGCCATGGGGATCCAGGTGCTACTTCCCAATCACTGAGCCAGGTGATAGGCAGGCCTCAAAGTGGCTCTGTGTAGTTTGGTTTCAGGTCATCATTTTGAGGTTGTTTTATGACTGAAGAGACTCAGATAAAGAGGCTGAGCTGGAGAAATTGAAGAACAAACAAAGCTGTAAAAGATGCCGATAAAATTCCCCCTCACTCAGAATAGTCTTTGGAGCCTCTCTCAAGAATCTCAGAGTAACCTGGAAAGGCTAATGAAGTCTCACAGCCCCCAGTGGGCACCAGGACTGGATCAGGGCAGGACCATATTAGAAGGGAATGTTGAGATAGATTTTCCTTCTCTCACTCTTCTCACAAGGGGCCCAGGGATTCAGACAACCAATGGAGAGGTTGAAATAAAAGCCTGAGGGGAAAAAGATGAATGGATAATGGGTAATATTGATATTTTGTAAGATCACTTTTTTATTATGGAGTGCTTGAGATTCTGGGTGCAGGATAGGTGATGAGTACCCTGAACTGGAGAACATTAAGAATGTAGGACCCCTTACCCCACCAAAAGAGAATGGAGGGTAACTTAATGGGAATCAAAGGCTCTGGGACTGTGAAAATAGTGGGTATGTATAGTGGTGATATGAAGAATGGGTCTAGGTGGGGGTGAAGGCACTCAAAGGTTGGCAGTCTGAGGGTGAGGGTGAGGGTGAGTGGGTTTGACCTGGGGGCTTATAAAGCTAATAGATCTGTATTTGGGGACCAACAAAAACATGAGTTCTGGATGGGGATGACTCTGTGAGAATAGAGAGGAGGGATTAGAGGGATGCTGAGACAGGATGGTGGGCAGTCTGGAGGAGATGTGTGAAGGAAAGAGGTGTGATGATCAGTTGAGGTGAGTGGTTAGAAAATCAACCTCCCCCTACAGCTATTTTTCTGTTCTTTGTTCCAAATGAATTAGTGTATTGGCCACAAAGAGAAATCTTATGAGCCGATATGACTTAGAGGTGGGAGGGAAAGAGTTGATGGGGTAGTGTGTGTGTGTGTGTGTGTGTGTGAGCCATAGGGACTGCTGGTTTCCATGGTGATGGTTTAAATCATCATTTCTAGTCTCCTGACTTCTGCAGCAGGTCAGGATAAGCTGAAAGGAAGAATTGCTACCTTTTTATCTCAAAAGAATCCAGATCTAGTGTAGGATGGGGAGGTTGGTGAAGTCATGGATTTGCAGTGGGGGTAGAGTCTCTTTTCCCAAGGTTAATGATCTCCTCTGGCATCTCTAGATACATTTAAGAAGTCTGTGAATGGAAAGAAACAGCAGAAGTGAGAGTCCCTTCTTACCAGTGAGGTGGTCAGGGGCTTCAGGAAGTGCCTTCAAGCAATGCCGTCCTAATCTGAGTGTAGACAGGGCCAGTCCCCTGAAACCAGATACTAAGTTTGGGTACCCAAAGTCCAATGATCCTTCCTGAAATTTCCCATGCAGCACTAAGAACCCATCTCCTACACACTGACTGAGTCTCTCCAGCTCTTCAAGGAGATTTAGCACAGTCTGGCTGCTATTGGGCACAGTGGATTGAATCAGGGGAGAAGAGGTTGATGATGGTAGCTGGGGAGAAAAGGCCAGGGAAGAAGCTGTTGCTTCTATATAGGCAAGTATCAAATTGTAGGGCCTGGATCTTGTAAAAATCCTGGCTGTGCCTTTCTATCCACCCTCCCTGTGAGGGCCAGATAGTTTGAGTGACTTACCGAAAGAGACCTATCTTATTGAGGATTCAAACTTCCTTCCTACCCCAGAGTACCCTGACTTTTGCCCCAGTCATACCCATTTTGTAATCAGCTGTGAGTTGAGGTGGGTGCCCAGGTGCCCAGCATAATGAGATCATGTCTTAGGCACAGTAGCTTCTGTGTGCTCTCCAAATTCCTTTCACCTACCTGACTTGTTCAGTGACTTTGGAGTAAGGCAGATGCCAAAGCTGGCTCCTCTATTCTCAATTTGTTATGGAGTGTTTGCTGAAAAACTCTCTGTCTCCTGCTTGTCTGTGTTGTGCTCAGTTCTTAGCCATTATGTCTTTAGCACCTAACATAGCCCCTGACTTACAGAATCCCCAAGAAGGTACCTCCTCCAATAGGAGGCACCAATGGTGAGGACACAAGGGAATGCCTTCTGCACAGAAACTTCCCCATACCCTTTTTTTCCCCTGTGATTCTGATCTCATCTGGTTTCACTAGTATCTTGGTAGCACTAGTTCTCTTGCTCCTATGCCCCTCAATGTGTTTCTCCTCCTATATATCCTAATTCCTGCACCTTACCCTGTGTCCCCTGAGCTCTGGTCTCCTTCCTCCAGTTTCCTCCCAGTCTCTGCTCATCTGCACAGTGTCCCTCAAGTCTGCCTATATTCTCTTCCTTTTCTCCCTCCCCTTTCCTTTATCAGATATTTATTGAGTACCCAGAATGCAAGGCCTCTGGTTGGTGCTGAGGGCACACAAATTCTGAGCAATTTGAAGAAGCAAAAAGAACTTGAGACACAAGTACTCAAGCAACTTTGATATAATGCCTTAAGTGAAGTTCATTGGCCACCTTCAAAAGTCCTCCTTTAGCTGTGACACTGTTCCACAATTTGTACAAACAATAAGTAGTTCTCAGTGGTACCTTTACTTTCTCCTGCAGTTAAGGTCATTCCCTGGACTTCAGTTTGTTCACCTATACTTTTTTTTAGATGAACATCATTAATCATAAAGCCTACTCCCCCCATATCCTGTGGTATTTGTGATGGATGTAAAAGTCTTCTGAAACTTTGCAAATGTTACATAATGACTCCCTCTTAACTTCTCAGTGGAAATGGAGGAGACCCTTTTTCACCTACAGATAGAATAGCTTAAAAGGTAATTTTAAATAATTACAAAGTGCATCAACTTTAAGTCTCTTTTCTATTTACTCATTATTTATAGATGGCAATTCTTTGACCTTTGTAGCCAATGAGATCCATGTCCTTAAAAAAACAAACAAACAAACAACCCTATCCTTGAAGAAAACAAATGCTTCTTACTGTAGTAACAGGGATTGAGGACAGACTTCAGACAGGAACCCTTCACCATCTAGATAGGAGAACACAAATAATAGGAGAAATCTGTCCCCACCCCTTCACAATGCAGATCCTTAGCATTATTGTTGCAGGAGAATTGCCCAAGGATTACATGGGAGAGCGGTAGTGACGCTTGATCCCAGATGATGGATTTGCAAAGAGAAATTAAGAGTTTGACTAGGCTGCTCTGAGTCAGAAAATATTATCAAGCTCTACTCCTGTTAATGACTTAAGAGCAGCTGCTGGATTCACCTCGTTACCTTCAGAGGGTGGAGGCAGAGAGCACGGGCAGAAGCTGCTCAGGGGCAGAGAACTTTCTGGGATGGGAAGCCAGCCTCATCCCAGGTCATTGGAGCCCTTGCTGTCTAAGCTCATCTTGATGTATAGGTGTCAATGTGGTGAGGGGAGGTGGGGATCCATTCTGGTGCTTCCCATTGGCTGGGTCAGCATAACAGGGTTCAGAGCGACTGCCTGAAATCTCCTTGGTTTCCTTTCCCCTTTACTTGCCTCCTGGCTGGCTCAAAGGTATTTGGTTTCTCAAAATCCCTTTTCGTATCCTGCCAGGAATTTCTTCCAGTTGTCTGTCTTGAGGCTCATCTTTTATTTTGAATACCAGCCTACCACAGCCTGTGCCTGGTGGAAATGCTCACACATTGTGCTGGAATTCTGCATGTGTAGCCCCTTCTCTAGCACAAGCAGGCACTTTAATTTTTTTTCTTGCCCTTTTTAATCTGTGTTTTCCAAGCTTCTGACTTTAGGCAGAATGGTTTCTTTGCCTCTCTGCTCTCCTTGGGTAGCCATTACTATTCTAAAGGAAAGTTTTAATAGCTAGTAGGTTGTTTTCAGTTTGTTCTTTCTGTGCCAGTTCAGCTCATCCCTTTTTTCTGTAATTCCCTTGTGGAACCAGAAAACAGCTGCATGTTTCCAAGGACTCTGAGCCTGAGCATTTTAAGAGCTTATCTTTCTTCATTCACCGTTTGCCTGGCTCTTTCATCTGCTGGCTGCTGTACAAGGGGATCCGTGCAGGGCACCCACAGAGCAGCTCTTAGTGACTCAAGATGAGCAGGTGAACTCAAAGGCACAACAGAAACCCATTTGTAATGTGGTTGTTTTTCTTTCAAGTCCTTAAGAACATAAGACCCACACTGAGAGTCAATTCTGAGTCCTTGTGCCCTTGTGCCTGAGTGTCACTCTTTCCCACCTGATCCTTTTCATGTCATCCTTCCCCCTATTCCCCTCAGCGCAGTTGGCCTTGCTTTCATATTCTGTTCCACACTTCTCCTACTTTAAGACATCCTCCCTGGTGTTCTGAGACACCCAGTCTTTCTTACTTACCCTCTTTCCTAAACTCTGTTATTCTACTTGGTTGCTCTTATCCTGTTTTGTTTCTTCACTTCTTTGTCTTAGTTCCCTCTGAGACTGGAGGCAACCTCAAGGCAGGAGTTCTCACTGATGTCCATTTTGGGTTCATGTGCTGTATTCCTATCCTCAATATTCAAAGTGCATCACTAAGGAGCTTGTTAGAAATGCAGAATCTTAGGCTCCACCTCAGACCTACCTACTCAGAATTTGCATTTTAGGATCTCCAAATTATTGACATGCACATTAAAGCAAGAGAGGTGATAAACAATTTATACTGCAGGTTTGCATAAATAGAAGCTAAGTAACCCCTCTAGACTAGAGTCAAATTGCGGATATTTTCGAGGAGAGGAAAGAAAAAAAATTGTGTGTCCTTTGAATTTATAAGTCCTTATCAGAATTGCCTAGAAAGCTGGGATCTGACTCTCCAAGGCTGAAAAAGAATAGGAGCCAGTGTTTTCCAGGGGAAGGCATGGGGACCTTTTTAGCTGCCTATCTCACAGTTAGGCAGAAGAGGGGCCAAATTCCCTAAAATTCAACTTGAAGTCAGCTGGTATGTGTCCCCAGAATTATTACTTATCCTCAAGCAGACATTTATCAACTAAGTCCTGGGAGAAGCAGACCTACAGGTCTCAAAATAGCCTTCTGGTTTCTGTCTCCATGTCTAGTGCTGATTCATATTTTGGGAATGGCTGAGGAGCTGGTATAAGTCTCTCCTTCTTCCTTACCCCATTGGGAGGCAGTGAGGAGAGGCACGAAGAGTGGAGACAGGGTGTGGCAGTCAAACCTGTTCTTCACATCACCTCATCTTATTCTTCGCTCTCACTTCACAGCTGGGAAAACTAGGAGTCAGTTTCTGAGTCTGCTTGGCTCATATTTAGCCTTCCTCTTTTCAGGGGAATCAAAGGGAGCAGGTAACATCTCCCTCTGCTCTCCCACCTCCAGATGTAGGAGAACTGTGGTGTGCAGAAGTACAGGCTGCAGGAAGGAGTTTGAATTTATTTGGGCTACTGCCTTATCTTCTTGGTTATTTTCAGAAGAAGATGCCAGTGGCATAAAGGGCTTATAAAGTAACCAGAGGGCAAAGTATTTTGGGGTAAAGTGGGAAGAAGTGGTGTTCTGTTGAGTGGGAAAATAATGTAAATAGGAGGTTTCTCCCCAGAGTCATGGGAAGAAATTACTGTGAGTCTTTCCCATATTTTTCTAGGCTCCTGGGTCTCTGGATTTTGCTCTGTTGGTGAAGAAATGTGTTTTATTAGTCTTCTCCTACTAGTGATTTCTAGAGCAAAAACCTTTTGTACAGCCTTAGCCAAAGACCTCATGTGTATCTCTTGTCATCTCCAAAAGTATTTACCCTTTGAGTCTTACCACAAGCTATAATATAATCCTTGAGGGTTATTATATGACTAGACTTGGCAGGATGAGGCACTGGGGCTTGATGGTGAGGACCATGATGGGGGATGTAGCACATGCTTTCAGAATATAGTGAGTGAGTTTTCAGCATTTCAGGCATTTAAAGTAAATAATACCTCTCATTTCTCTCTTCTCTGGGATGTGGCATGGGTTGGTCATTTCATGTGTCACCAGGATATCTCGCTCTCACTTTCTGTGCCAGCTCTGGGCCCTTAAAATCACTGCTATGACATTGGGTTCAATATTTTTGTATTCTAAATTACATGTCCATTTTCTCCATCTGACTGAAAGCTCCTTACTTTCAGGTGAGAACTGGCACCTCTAGCCTCTTGATCTTACTTCATACCAATGTCAGTATAGACTGGCTGATGTTGAGAGAATTTAAGGGGATCACATTTTTCTACTTCAAAGTAGAAACATACTTAAGATGTTGACTAATTAGCACATAGTCCCTTTGTGAGAGAAGTTGTAGGCATTTAAAAAAGATTCCTCAACTTCTAGATCAGGTTGTGTTGGTTCAGTTGAGCAAAACTTCTGGTGAGGCTATCACTGTCTCAGGTTTCTTTCTAGAGGAGACAATGTTTTGGGCACTTGGGGCTGGGGAGATACTGGTGATGACTGGGATATGGAGAAAACATGAAATTTTAGCCAGGAGAAGCTATCTCAGGAATCTATAGTGAGTGTGTGTTGTTATTTCTTTTTCAACAGGCTGCATAATTTTTACGACCAATTATTCCATTTGTAGTGACGCTGAGATAACAGAGATCTCATCTCATGCTCCATGGCACACGCCAGACACTCATGGCAGCTAGGAGATTCCGTATCTCATATAAGAACTGCATGGCTAGAGTATTTCCATCAGGATTCAGTTCTAGCAGAAGAGATAGATATGAGTGCAGAGAAAACTTTATGAACAGGAAGAGTAAGGCAAGGTACTGGAAGAAGGCCTGGAGAAAACTGTACTTTTAAAATGAGAGAGATTTATTGGGGATAGATAAAATATATCTCTTCCATCATGAGAATTTTGTGATCCAACCTAGCTTCTGATGGTGTTATTTACAGGTTTCTTTGGTTGTGAAAATAGTGTTATTTAAGCCACACAAAGCCAATCTTTTCCCACAAAGGATTTGAAGGCTCAATTGGAAAGGATTGGCTTTAGGAGGTTTAAGAGGTTTAGAAAAGACTGTGCTGAGATTGGCAGGGAGGATGCTGTTCTTGGGGCTAGTGATTCCCTTTTTCCTTACACCCAACTTTTGAGTCAGGACAGGGCTGCTGATGATCTCCTTGACAGATCTGGTTATTGGTCCAGATCTGAAGGTATGCAGATTAAGGATTGACATTTAGTTGCTCCCACTGATTGCTCTGGAGTGCTTACCTGCTTCTGCCTCCATAATTTTCTCCAGGGTATCTACTTGCCCTCTTGCCATTTTTCTGTCTGATTTTTCTTACCCATTAACTGTTAAGGGTTGGATATTCAAAGCCAGCAGGCCTGGGTTTGAATCTTAACCCCGACACTTAATATTGCATTGTATCTTTTTTATTTTTAAAGATTTTATTAATTATGTTTAGAGAGAAGGGCAGGGAGGGAGGAAGAAAGAGAGAGAAACATCAATGTATGGTTTCCTTTTACCTGCCTCCAGCTAAGGACCTGGCTGGAGACCTGGCTTGCAACCTGGTGCATTGTATCTTTGATCTTCTCTTCCCATTTGTAACATAAGGATAATAAGACCTAAGTCTCAGACTAGTTAAGAGTTAAAAAAGAGAATGTTAAGTGAGGGTTTGACACTAAGCAAATGTGTTGTAAAAGGTAGTTAACAGTTTTGTTTAGAATTCACTGTCTCTGCTCCCTGGGCACTTTTTGGTAGACAAAATAAGGGGAGAAAGAGTCATGGCCAGGTGGGTGGACATAAGACTATATGAAAAATGAAGGGATAACAAGAGAGACAGGCACCATGGGGAGGAAAGGCACCAGGGGACAGGGAAAGAGTAAAAACCAGGCAGGAGAGAGAAGGTGAAAGCTAGAAAGATGGACAAGGGGGATAGGAATAGGAAGGTAAGTGAAATCAAGAAGAGAAATAAAGTCAGAAGGAAAGATGGAGACAAGAATGAAAGTCAGATCGCCCGCTCTTTTCTTGGGACGGTAGAGGCCTTGCAGCGTCACTGTTACTCTGAGAAGAGACCAGGCGGTAGAGGGGTTTAAAAATGCAGAGCAATAAAACCTTTAACTTGGAGAAGCAAAACTGTGCTCCAAGGAAGCAGCAGCAGCAGCAGCAGCAGCAGCAGCAGCAGCAGTAGCAGCAGCAGCCACAGCAGCCGCTGCCACCAATACCTGCGAATGGGCAACAAGCCAGCAGCCAAAATGAAGGCTTGACTATTGACCTGAAGAACTTTAGGAAACCAGGAGAGAAGACCTTCACCCAGCGTAGCCGGCTCTTTGTGGGCAATCTTCCTCCTGACATCACTGAAGAGGAAATGAGGAAGCTATTTGAGAAATATGGGAAGGAGGGTGAAGTCTTCATTCATAAGGATAAGGGCTTTGGCTTTATCCTCTTGGAAACAAGAACCCTAGCAGAGATTGCTAGTGGAGCTGGACAACATGCCACTCTGTGGAAAGCAGCTGCGCGTTCGCTTTGCCTGCCATAGTGCATCCCTTACCATTAGAAACCTTCCTCAATACGTGTCCAATGAGCTGCTGGAGGGAGCCTTTTCTGTGTTTGGCCAGGTGGAAAGGGCTGTAGTCATTGTGGATGATCAGGGAAGGCCCTCGGGAAAAGGCATTGTTGAATTCTCAGGGAAGCCAGCTGCTCGGAAAGCTCTGGACAGATGCAGTGAAGGCTCCTTCCTGCTGACTACATTTCCTCGGCCTGTGACTGTGGAGCCCATGGACCAGTTAGATGATGAAGAGGGACTTCCAGAGGAGCTGGTTATAAAGAACCAGCAATTTCACAAGGAGCGGGAGCAGCCACCAAGATTTGCACAGCCTGGCTCCCTTGAGTATGAGTATGCCATGCGCAGGAAGGCTCTCATTGAGATGGAGAAACAGCAGCAGGACCAAGTGGACCACGACATCAAGGAAACTCGCAAGAAATTGGAGATGGAGATGGAGGCTGCTCGCCATGAGCATCAGGTCATGCTCATGAGGCAGGATTTGATGAGGCGTCAAGAGGAACTTCGGAGGATGGAAGAACTGCACAACCAAGAAATGCAGAAACGAGAGCAACTGGAGCCCAGGCAGGAGGAGGCGCGCAGGCGTTGTGAGGAAGAGATGCAGCGACAACAGGAAGAAATGATGCAGCAACAGCAGGAAGGATTCAAGGGAACCTTCCCTGATGCGAGAGAACAAGAAATACGGATGGGCCAAATGGCTATGGGAGGTGCTATAGGCATAAACAACAGAGGTGCCATGCCCCCTGCTCCTGTGCCTGCTGGTACCCCAGCTCCTCCAGGACCTGCCACTATGATGCCAGATGGAACCTTGAAATTGACCCCACCAACGACCGAACGCTTCGGCCAGGCTGCTACAATGGAAGGAATAGGGGCAATTGGTGGAACCCCTCCTGCATTCAACTGTGCAGCTCCTGGAGCTGAGTTTGCTCCAAATAAACGTTGCCGATACTAAAAATTGCATTGTCTAGTTTCCCAAAACCCTTAAGAGAAGGACCCTTTTTGGACTAGCCGGAATTCTGCCCTGGAAAAGTGTTAGGGATTCCTCCCAATAGTTAGGTCTTTCCTGCCTGTACTACTCTAGGGAGTATGCTGGAGGCAGAGGGCAAGGGAGGGTCAATATTTCACAAATGAGTTTTATGTGGTATATCATTGAATCATATCTCCGTGGTGCATTCCTGAAGTTTCATGTGATTATTGAGGGCCTGGGAGGGAGGGAACAATGACAGTGTGGATCCAGTTGGAGCCCCCATTAATCTTGATCATTCCATTCTTTGCTTTATTCTGTTCTATTTGCTTTCTCATTCTTAAATCCCCCCACCCCAGAGACACTGCCACATATACCACAAAACCCATAAACATCTCCCGATGACCTTAGGCCCATCACTCCATTCACTCCCAGGTGGGAATTCAGGCAAATGCCCACAGAGGTCACAGATAACATACACATGGTTCTGTTCTAGCCCATGTATTATCCCTTCACATCATAAGGAAGACATTTTCTCTTAGAGATTTTCATTTTAGTATATCTTTTAAAAGAAAAATGTTGTGTTAACTTGCCTCCATCTCTTTCTTGGGTAAGGACAACCCAGGAATGCCCTTTCGTGTCTGATGTTGCTGTTCACAGCTTTTCTCGATAGGCCTAGTATAATCTTGGGAACAGGGTTGCTGTACGTTGAATGTCAGACAGGAGCTCTTAGCCTTGCCTATCTTAGGTAGTTCATGCTGTGCATTTTTTTATTGGTGTACCATGTTTGATTTGTCCCTGATACCTCTGGAGTTTTTCTGGAAAAATGGAGCAGTAATGCAGCATCATTATTAAAATACATTTTAAGCCTTTAAAAAAAAAAAAGAATGAAAGTCAGACAAAGACTGTCAGAGGCAAGAGACAGAGAGCGCAATTGTGGAAGTTGGCATAAGACCCCTGGGGCAAGAACTTCCCTGCTTTCTTCTTGCTCCTTGCTATTGTGGAACTTGAGAGCTAAGTTTTTGGTTCCACCTCCCATTCCTCCTTGAAATCCATTCATCCCACTACGAACTCAGTCATCATGAATCTGCCTCTATCCTGAAGCCTGAGAAGCCCTAACCCTTTCTTTTCTACTTACTTCATCCTACATGATCTTAGTTACCCAAGTCTGTAGGGATTTTTCATTTCAAAAACTGTTTGGAGTGCAAAAGCATCATGGCGTAAGCCAGTCAGTGCAATAACCAGGTGTAGTTTTACGGTCACTTCCCCCACCACCACCCTCCGACTGTAACAGCACTTTCATATATCTCCAGCTACGACAGGCAATTTTCTTTCAAAGATTGTTTTTTCTGGAGCCTGTGATTTCTACTCTCGCCTCCAACCTCTGGGATATTAAAACGGGGTCAGCGGCTCTCGGCAGGCTGGCCGATTTGTGGTTGTTTCTCAGCTCCTCGGCTCACCTTCTTTGGTTGCCATGTCTCCAACTTGGCATCCCTGCCTCTGCATCCTCCTAGTTAGGCTGCAGGAAGGAGACTTCTGTGGTCCTTCTTGCTAAGAAGTTTTGTCACATGTCTAACCTTAAGAGTTGAGGTTGCGTGGGGTAAAGGTGGGGATGCAGGAGAAGACTCATCTTCTAAGTATCTCCCCTATTCTCCATGGTGCCCCTTGTCCTCATGTGTTCTGGGATGGGGCTGTCAGTTCTTTTTTAAAAGCGTTGTAGCTTGTTTTCTAGGGAGCACATTTTAAAGTTCTGTTTAAAAGATAGGACTAAGTTTAATGTTAAGGAATTCTTCTCTGCTAGATACTAGGAGTAGGGTGGGAAAACTAATACACTCTCTTTTTCTGAAAAATTTGGAGAATAGGAGGAATTCCCATATGGATTAAGTGCTGTGTTAGGGGAGAGCTGGAATCAGGGGGAAGGGATATGACAACCTTTGGATCCCTGCTCTGCTGAGCAGAGACTCTGTGATTCTGCTTTTGCAGTCCCTTCCCACCAAAAGCAGTCTTTTCCATTGTTTGCCAATGTGTTATTTGCTGGCTAGCAAAATCCCTTCCCTATTTCACTTAGGGAAGGGTTCTTTTCTTAGAAGAAATATTTGTATCTGCCTTTGGGGTGACTCATTTTAGGATTTCTCTATTCCTTTTGTTGGTTCATGGACTGATGCAAAATTCTTCCTGGTCTTAACTTCTGTTTCTCTTACTTTGCTAACAGATTGAATCCTCCTGAAAAACAACATAACACAACACATTCCCCCTCCTCACTCACAGCACTCGTTGTTTTTATTAAATAAAAGTAAGTGGAGCTATAAGATGTGACTGGCCTGGATCCCAGCTTCATAAAACAAAACTAACACCCTCTTTATCAAGGGGCTAAGGCATCCAGAGAAGATTTCTTAGGCCATTTTGCTGTCACGTAAATGGGAATCAATATTCAATAAGCCCTTGATGCACTACACTAGTGGTTCACTTAATACTGGCTTCCAGTACAGTAAGTGGCGTTGATATAGGGAGGGCTTGTTTGTAAAATAACACTGCAGCCTTCACCTTCTGGATATTGGATCTGGCTTCCCCTAGGAGAGAAGATTCAAGACTCTGCACAAGCAGGAGAGTCATTTTGCCAATTCTGTTGCTTCAGGACAGACTCTCTTATAATCTAGCTTGAAAAACAGAACAAATTTGATAC
The DNA here is from genome assembly GCA_004026585.1 of Noctilio leporinus. Lineage (NCBI taxonomy): Eukaryota > Metazoa > Chordata > Mammalia > Chiroptera > Noctilionidae > Noctilio > Noctilio leporinus. The sequence continues at coordinate 17,501 of PVIW01007827.1, read as the reverse complement.
TTTTAAAGCCAACCAGTCTAAGAGCTCCTTGAGGTTAATAGGCCCACATTCCTTTTAGGAAGCTTTTCACTGTGCCTGGCCTGATTGCCGTCCTCCTTCAATAAATTAGTCAAATTGAAAACCAAGTGAAGGAAAGAATTGATTCCACTACTAACATGAGAGTGGACCCTCCTGTGCCCTCAGCGCCTGCAGCGGTTGGTAATGTTAATACTTCATCCCCCTCAGTGCCTGTGCTTGCTATAGGGAAAGACTGCTGGCTGCTTGGCCCCCTGGTGGATGCATGGTAGGTCTGGGTTTCTCCCTGTATGGAGACTGAGAGTTTGGTGGGAAACAGACAGATTAAATATAGTCAATTGTTTAGTTTTCATTCTACGCTATCTTTGTAAGGAAATTGTGACTGTAGGCTTGCTTCCCCTACACAGGGTTATTAAGGGAAAGCAATCGAAGGTCCACCCAGAGAACATTAATATTGTACAAAAATGTCACATAATACATTTCAAAGCTACATGGATTCTTAAAAATTTATCAAACATTTTTGGATTGTCTGCAACATTGTTCTCTATTCCTTGTGTTCATAAGAGTATAGGAATTCACAATTTGGGGTAAAAGGGGAAACTTACAGAGAAATTTATTCTGCAATATAGTCTTTTTTATTTCTTATCCTATTTAGGGGGGTTGGTAGTTTGAAGGAAGCTGTGGGTAGAAGACTTTTCATTCACTACTGTCTGAGGGTACACTGGAGGAGGTCAAACCTGCTTTATGCAGTGGCCTGAAATTGTCCTGGCTTGTGTTTCCCAAAGCCATTTTAGACTAGATCTTTAGAAAATTTACATCCTGTTGCAGATAACTTTAGTGACTCTAAAGCAAGACGCTGATATTTGGCCTCTGCTTGGGAGCAAAGAGCAGGAGACAGCAGCCCTACAGTGTTTGCTTGTAATAAGTTGTTTTTGTGGGTGAGTCCTCCAAGGATATTGAGCAATGAGTGCATGTTTTGAAGGAGATATATAAATAAGCTTTGGTGGGTTTTTTGTCTTCAGAGTTCCTCACTTAGCACAGCCTGGTATTCTTAGAAAGGGCCCAGAAAAGAATATACAGAATTGCTGAGTTTAGGGGGAGCTCAGAAACTTGGTCTTGTGGCTCATGGTTTTTACACCCAGTTTCTGGAATACCTACATGAAGCAGAATCGTTCTTGATAATCTCCTTTTCCAAGTAAGAGGAAAAGTGATCATTTAAAGTTGGAGGTGCTGAGGTTAAACTTAGAACTTCATGACCAACTCATTCAGTGTATGTCCCTTCTGCCCTCCTCCCAGGCCTTGTTTGCTGCTGCCTTGTGTTGCATACAGAGGCCAAATGTAGTTCTGACATCTCTCACCTTGTCAGTTTGCAGGGGTAACTGGATGGGAGTCTCTACATCCCTTTCCCTTTCATGTTCCTTCCTCTTGAAGCTAAATATTTTTTAAAAAGCACCAGAAGTATTTTTCTTTGGTTAGAAGTACCTTCGTTGGTTAGACAGGAGCAGTCTTCTCCACTAAAGCCTGCAAAAAAGCTCCCTTGTTTTAGCAAGGTCTGCACAGAGGATGAGGCCAGACCAAGAAGTGTGTGAGGAGTATAGAGCAAAGATTCCATGGGTTAGAACTCCTAGAGGATAGTAGGCTCTCTAATTGCTTTCCAAGAGAAAGAAGTCATGGGTGAAACTTAAGCTTTTACCACTCTCTGATAGAGTTGGGCTTCTCCCGGCAAAGGGATACATGGCCAAATGTTGTCTTGAAGACTCTTACCATGCCATATCCTAGCCCTTTTCTTTGCAGTCTGACTTACACTGGGAATGGACCAGTTATCATGGAGCAATAGCATCTCAACACAGGGTGTTACCAATGACCAAGCCCCTCTTCTCCTCTGGTTAAACTCTCAATCATTCCATACCTCTGGCAGTTCATTCTTGCCACAACTTGTGTTCTGGCATCAGTGTTCCTCCATGCAACAGCTGATGACATCTCATGCCTCCCCCATCCATTCAGCAATGTCTCTCCCCCCATCCCGCCTCCTCTGCTTGTTGTCCCAGCCTGTAACCCTGATCTCATTTCCTCCTACTTCTCACACTATTCTAAGGCCTCTTGCCTCAACCTGTGCCTGGGCTTCTTTCTTTGGAGCCCCTCTCATTCCTTTGGAGAGCCCACTCCTTTCGGACCTAGGATCTCCTCTGAACATTTGTACTTTCCCCAAGACTTTTAGAAACCAGAGGACTCCCAAAGAGGCAGGTGGCTCCTATCCCTGAGGTTCCTCCCAGCTCCTCGGTGGGGCGGATTTCATGCCTGGGTTTTGTGTTGTTTGTCTGTCTCAGACTATGCAGACCCTGAGGCAATGACTCTGTCTTTGCAGGCTCAGAGAAGCCTTGGCAGCCAACAAATAATAAATAATACCCTGGTAACAGCACCTGCAACGTGCTAATGAGTGTCTTTCCCCTGCTTCCCTCACCTCTTGGAAGTTGAGGGTGGGGGCCCCTGAATTATGGGTAAATGGATGCTTCTCCTTTTTTTCTGTCTGGGAGAGTTGAGGTTGGAGGGTGAGGGCAGGTCCTTTTTAGGAGTAGAGGAATACCCCTAAAAACATTGAGGAGCACACTAAATAAAAACCAAGTGTACATATATATGGTTTTGTTTTTTTTTTTGACTGCAGAGTTTTGGAGAGTTGACCATTTCCAGGATCAGGACAACAGGTCTAGCTATTTAGATTTCTTGAGGTCTCGTGGGCTTTGGTTTCCTGAGGCAAATTGGAGAGCTATTACCTGACCCCCATCTCTTGTCTCCATAAATGTCTTTCTAAGGCATTGGTTTTCTAGATTTGATACTCAGGGAGTCATCTTCCTCTAATTCCATAGGTTAGGCCACTAAGTGACTCTACCGTCTTCTAGTTTCAGGAATATTAATGTTAGTACACCAAAGACAGTTTTCTTGAAGGCACCTGTACCTGAACTTCTAGCAGTTGCCACCAGGTGAGTCAGTGGTGACTTGGCTTTGGTCACCAAAAGAGAGTAGGACAGGTGTGCAGTCTTGCCCATTTATGCAATTTCAAATTGTTGCCAAAACTGCCATTATTTTCTAATGTAGGCTTGACTCTATTAAAAAAAAGAAATATGCCATCAGGCAAAAGCCCATTAGACTTTTGTTGTGTGGTAGTTGTAGTAGCAGAAGGGAGTGAGAAGATGGTATAATTTTCTGAGATGTCCAATGACCCACCTGAATAGTTTATCTGTGGTCCATTTTTCTAAAGACAGACTTTCTGGTCTATATCAGAAGAACTGTTGAGGATGATTTTGGATTCACCCCAGTCTAGTGACCTCTGTAGCACTGGACACAGCAGTTTGGGGTGTTTGTATTTACCTGATGCATGTAGTTCTTGGCAGGGTGAGTGGTAAATAGAAATCACATTCTGATCTATACTCTATGGGTGCAGAGTATAGTGGATGACAACTCCCCCTTCTCAGTCTGAATCTAGGCTTTGTATAAAGGCCACTTCTGTTGAATAATTGATTTTGCCTCTTTTAATACCCAGGAAAATGAAGACCAGCTCATCTTTGCCTTGCTATCCAGTGTCACTCCTAAGATGTGAGTTACTCAGAACCATCCTTCTCAGGCTGCCTCTTGATTCAGGAGGTGTTTCCTCAGCCATCATTCATCTCCTTTAAGAGGAGATGTTGCCCTAATTTCTGCTGCTCTCTTCCAAAATTGCCCTTACCCATGCACACTCCCCCAAGCCTCCCACTAGTTCTTGGGGGAGGACAGAATAAACTGTCTTGTCTGGTATTTGGGGTATATGAGCTCTGTGTTGATTTAATTCTACATGACCCTGCTTGTAGGAAGCTTGCGGGGAGGCTAACTTCCTTTTCATTTCCCTGGAGTTAGGACCCAGACCTGAGCCAAGGAGGCTCATTTTCCCACATGTAGGAAGCTGAAGAGCCCCCTTCTCTGCAACATTTGGCTCCCTGGGTTCTCTGAGTCACCCCCTGATCCTGACTGTCTATAGCAAGGACTAGACCTGTCAAACCTACCTCATCCAAGAGGGCTTAATGAGCACCTGGCGGCTAAGTGCTTTGAGATCTTTCAGATGAAAAGGGCTGTCAGTGGTTTGGGAGTTATTATGGTCAGGGTGGTGGCGGCAGCAATTACTCTAGATGATTGGGGCACCCAGCTTCCTCTGTCCCTCAAGGGAGTGCCAGGCTCTTAGAGAAATGACTATCTGCTTTACTGTATCTACCTTAGGTTCTTATGGGGTTCCTTTTACTATCTGCCTTCCTCTCTCTGTAGCTGGAGAGGTAGCACTGCAAAAGCTCAGGAAATTGAAATGCTTAATCCTAGGGGGCGAAGTGGTTCTGCTTGAGTGTACAGCAACAGAAACCAGACTCCTTCTTCCAGCTTCTGTATCTCAAGAGGGACTGGATGTGGGAGAGCATTCAGAACTTAGGAATGGAAAATCACCACCTCATTTGACCTCTGTCTCTTGGATCAAAAGAGGTGGGGAGTGGTTGGGGCAGGCAAGCCTGAGAAACCCAATTGTACTGGACAGGCATAAGAAGTCAAGGAAACAGGTTCTTACTGCTGCTGCTCAGGAGTCATGTTAGGTTTATAGAAGAGAGATGAAACATGTCAAACCAGCAAAGTGACAGAGGCACCTTCTCTGAAGTGTTCTAAAGGGAGAGAATTTTCATCTCTGTGGAAGAGCATTCCAAAGACAGAAGGATACTGAGGTTAACCTTGAGGAGTATGTGCCCCTAAGTGAATAAATACACAGGCCACAATGATGGTCCACTTTTCTGCCTGAAGCGGGTAGGGTTTATGTTCTGGGCTATAGTTTCTAATAATAGTGGATGCTGGGAGACTATTTTGAGGGTTAACTGGACTAGAGGAGTTGCTGCTCAATTGTAACCTCTTGGATGAGGTGGGGACAAAGGAAACCTATTTCCTATTTTGTCCCTATTTGTTCTGAGAAGTTATTCTTTTTTTTTTTTTTAAGATTTTATTTCATTATTTTTAGAAAGAGGGGAAGGGAGAGAGGCAGAGAGGGAGAGAGACATCAATGTATGATTGCTTTTCACCTGCCCCTCTTTTTAAAAGATTTTATTTCTTATTTCTAGAGAGAGGGGAAGGGAGAGAGGCAGAGAGGGAGAGAGACATCAATGTATGGTTGCCTTTCACCTGCCTCCAGCTACGGACCTGGCTGGAGATCTGGCTTGCAACCTGGTTATGTGCCCTGGCTGGGGAATTGAACCAGCGACCTTTGGGTTCGCAGGCCGATGCCTTATCCACTGTGCCACCAGCCAGGGCTTGAGAAGTTATTTTTAACCTCCTGAAAAAAATCTAACCCAGGTAGGAGAGATGCTCTTTTTGTTTAAAAGCCTGAAATGAACATTTCACACACTTCAGGATCTTAAAACTTATCTTAACCACAGTGTCCCCTCTCCCTTGCTTTTAAAACTGCAAATTTTAAATAGTGTTGCCTTTGTCACTCACATCTACACTGGTTCAGTTATTACCCTCCTAGTCTACAGGTCCTTTTGGCTGCATTGTTTGCAGCCAAAAGTGACTTTTGTTTAAATAATATATTTTACCCATTCTGAATTAAGTTATAGTCATTACAATTATTAGGGTTTCTAGAAAAGGATTGTTAAAAAGTCACATGGCTTTGAAAAAAGGATATAAATACTATAGCTATGATTAACATGGTGAAGGGAAAGGTTTTAAATGGAAGAGAAAGGCAGAGGAAGTAAGAAGAGAAAATGCTGATAAATGGGTTTAAAATATTGAAACCCCTTCAAAAGGTGAATGCTGGCTTTTCTGAGGCCAGAGTAGAAGCAGCTGCGAGGTTAAACGTGAGCTTCAGATGAGACTGAAGAAAACACTACTGCATTGGGAAGTTGAATGAGGCTGAGCAAGACTGGAATCTTCTGAGAAATCCTATGCAAAGGAATAGTGAAAGTATGGGGTGTGGGGTGTTAGCCAGTGTAGAGAGAGCACTGACTAAAATAAACCCTTGTCACCCTTCTCTGAGCTGTTTCCTATCTTACTTAGCAGTCAGGATTGTCCAATCCCGCTGACTGAAACAGATTTGATGACTCAACAATGACCAATTAGGCGTTAACACATATATCTCTGGCGTTATCTAGCCATCTTTATGGAGAACAGGATCTTAAATCTCTGTTCCTGGGGACAGCCAGAGGCTTTGCCTAAATGGTGGAAAGAGCCATAGACATTTTTCATAATTATAATGACTTTTTACAGGGAGAGCCATAACTCCAGTATGAGGGAAGAGCCCATTGCAGGCTCTGTGATGCGGGGAATGGAGCCATCTGATGGCTGTCTTCTTCAGGCAGTCTGTGTTTTCCCACCATGAACAACTGTGAGGAGCAAAAGTCACACAGGCAGATAACATGATTTCTATTCTGGGGGCTCTTTCATTGAGCTGAGACAGATTGCAATTTTCAGAGTTAGACAGTGAGTGACAGAAGGTCAGGAAATGAATGAGTAGTACATAGCCTGGCTAAGCTCCGATGTGTGTGGGTAAAGACATTTGGGAGTCATTAGTTATGGCAGGCTTCTTGGAGGAGGCACATGCAGAGAGAAAAGGAGAAATCATTCTTAGAGGAGGAAGTAGCCTTTGTGTTCAGGTGGGTGAGTCAGACATATAAAGCATCTTAGGAGCATGGATCCCATTTTGGATCAAGAGTCTTGTCACCTTAGTTTTCCAGTTGATTCATTAGCTCATATTCCTATCAATTTTTCCTAGTGATTCCCTATAGTAAACCTCCAGCTTTTATAAGAACTTCATGATATTCTGGAAACAGGCCTATCTTCCTATTTTATCAGCACTTTCCTTGGTTCACCTTGTGTAATGGGTTTTTGGTCTACTTCTTCTCCTGTGAGATACATGTAAGAATATAAATAACTTTTCACATTGCACTTCAGGCCTTGATTTCTCTCAGATTACTGGATAGTCTTTTTCTCATCCTTCCAGTAGTCTTGCTTTCCTCACTACACCTAAGAAGCTCCCCAGGGCTGGTAAGAGGACAGCTTGGCTCATTTCCCAAGCCAAGTACCCCTAGAACCTTACCTTGTCTGATGCCTTTCTTTGGCTAATTGTATAATACTAATAATGGTCATCAGCTTGTTTTCATCCTCACTGATGTGTTTCAGCTTGGGCATCCTTGACAACAGAGCCGGTGTTTCCATTTTTTGTTCCATTTTACACCCCTCACAGTGCAATTTAGAGCCTACAAAGTGCTTGAGGTGAATAATTACCTAGATAACTTGATCTGTATGAACAACTTTTGTTTTTCCTAAAGCATGTTTAGAAAAGTTACATTATCTCTATGACTGCTTCTGCAATTCTCCCCTTTGGTTAAGTAGATACAATGTTATGGTTATATCTTTTGTCATAGAAATTGACCTTTGATATTCTCCTAGAGGATTCTTTCTTTGATTGTAACACTAAAAAGATAAGCTACGGTGCTTTTTGATTTAGTTAACAAATTGCCTTATTTGTGACAGCTACTACTTTGGATAAAGGATACAAGATGAGTGAGATAAGGCCTTTACTTTTTTGGTGATTTCAGGTTGGCTGGAAGATAGACAGGTAAGCCAGCGTTTATAATAAAGAATGTTCAGAACTGAGATAAAGCAGTGCTTAGGGTTCTGGGATGCAAGGGGGTGTCATTTACTGGCCCACTTGGCAAAAGGCTAGACACTAGAAAGTCTCAATTAATTACAATTTCTTCATCTATGCATTCATGTACCGAACAATTATTCAGGCACAAGTACCAACTATGTGCTAGTCATTATGCTAGGTCTTATTTAAAGGTGAATAAGATTAATCCCTGCCATCAAGGAGCTTCTAGTCTAGAGAGATGGACAGGAAAATAAACATTCAAAGTACAGTACAATAAGGCCTGATGTGGAAGCATGGGAAAGTTGACACTTCCTCAATGAAAGTCAGGTGAAATGTTATGCTGCTTAGAATGCTTAGAAGGAAAAACAAAACAAAACAAAACAAAATGAAGAAGATAATTGCAGTGACTTACCCTCTTTCTCCTTTCAAGGCTGTGAATAGGTTGATTCAAATCCCACTGTACAGTTTATTTATCATTTGGAATCCCAGCAGTTTAAGGATCCAGAATATATCAAACTTCCTAGGTCTCTGTCTGCACACCCTTCCTAGTTCAGGAAGCAATTACTCTGAGAGAGACAGAGTGAGAGTGTAAGAGCAGAATATATATCCTTTTAAAATAATTTAGTAACAACCCTAGGTAAGTGACCAATAATTTATAGAGTCTATTCTTTTTATAGAGAGATTTCCTTGCTGCTCAACAAGCAAGCTTGCCGGGTTTAGAGGATTAATCTTTGACGTAGTAAATATGCTCAAGTTGTAATTCAGTTGCAGGGATAAAGGGAACTGAGACTTGACTCTTGTGAGGGAAAACTATTAAATGGATTTGTTGAGGAACTACCACGGTAGTCCTGACTGCCTCTTGTATCTTAGCGTTGAGACTTTTAAAACTGAAAGGGACCCCATAAGTCCTCTAGTCCTCTAGTCCAATGTCCTTATCTGATAGACAAGAAGACTAAAGCCTATAGTATATGAGATGTAGCAGATTGAGGACAGGAACCCATGTCTCCTGGCTCACTCTTTAAGACTTGTAACACTACACTATGCTACTTACTACATGTCATAGTCAAGTTCTAGCTTTACTTACGAGAATCCTATTGTCTCCCTTTCACTCAGTTCTTTTCTGCCCCTCCAATTGTCTAATTTAGTCAATTCCAGCTGCTTCCTGGCCTCCTGTCCATGCTATTTTATTTTTCTTATGAAGGCTGGGATCCCTTAAGCACATCCTCATCCCAGGCTGGAATACCTTCATTTTCCTGTCCCTTCTGCCCCTTTCCTCTTCTTTAACCCACAAAGCTTTCCCTAAATAACTTTTTCTATTTTTTTGAATACTTCTTGGGTCTTTATCTTTTTGGCTTAGTTGATGATGTGCACTGACTGGTTTTTTGCTTAATCAGCATTTTAGAGTTGGTTCCTAGCTATCTATGTTCTATCAATTTACTTAGATTAGAAGCTTCCTAACAGCAAGGTCTTGTTGCCTGACTACAGCTGGGATTGGACAGTCTAAGAAAGTTAAAATTACTTCTGCAATTGTGGAGAGGAAAGAAGGAAAGAAGACTGACTTAGAAGTGAATGGGTATGGTGATCCTGCTTAGAGGCAGGAGCAGGTATTTGAAATGACTTCTTAAGGTTCTTTCTAGTCCTGGGATCTATAGCCTTATGAACCAACTTGGATATACCATAGACTTAACCTGATGCTTACCCATGCGTGGCCTGTGTTAAATAACAAGACAACCTGCAACTCAGAGGTGGCAGATTGCGGTGTCCACTGCATGTTATGAAGACAAAATTAGCTTTGTGAGAGGAACTTCTTTTGTGGAATGAGTTGTTAGGTGGAGCACCTTGGCTGCCCAGTAGATGACCTCAGTTGAGCCTGGAGGTTTCTTCCTCAGGGAAGGGAGGTCCTGAGAGCCATTTTGACCCAAGTTCAAATTCTCTAGAACAAACAAGCCAATTTCTTGCTTCAAGGCCTAGTCAAAGAGGCTCCAGTGTGTTTATTGACACTTGCATGTCCCTGCCCTGGAGAACAAACAGCTCAACCTGACTCATTTGTTCCACCAACTGTGCTCAGTTCTATTGCTGGGATTTGCCAGGAAAAATCCCTCAGACTCTATGGAAATAAGAGAACCAGTGGTTCTAGGTCTTTGGTCATCTATTCTTCCTCTTTTCCCACATATGATATTAAGTTAGCAGAAGGTTAGAAATAACTTTGACTTCACTTGGCTTGGACTCTCTCATTGCTTGAGACAAATCAGTTTGCTCCATTGATTTCATTCATTCAACAAATATTTATTGAATGCCTACTATGTGTGAGGCTCTCCTCTCTTATGATTGGGTCTTGCCAACTCTTTATTTTTTGAGTATTTATTAGCTTTTTAAATAGAATTTATTTAATACAAGTTTATATAATTAATTTTAAATGATGGTTATGTTTAATAACCGGCTTCAAAAATTCTTGAACATTTTATAGTCAGCTCTTAGGAGTGTATGAACCAGTTGTAGCACACTGCTGGTGTGATGTAGTTTGACCTGATGTCCACTGTCAAGACAAGATTTCCAAGAAGCACCCATATTTCAGACCTCTTCTCCCCAGAGCCACTGTCTCTCCCAACCAGAGCCATGGGGCTTGCCAACTCTTGATATGGACAATGCTGATGCTTCCATCTTTTAACTAACTGATTTGAAATTCCTCTTTTCTAGAATTGCATAACAATAATAATAACATAATCATAATCATAATTTTTTTCTCCCTTTCCACCTTTGGAAGAACTTGGTGTTTGAATCCTAACCATGTCCTTCCCTTTAAGCATTTGATCAATCATTTCTGCCTCTCGGGATATCCCCACCTTGCTTTACATTGAACTCTGCTTACATTTTTCTCTGTAGGAAAGGAGACAGTCTTATGATCATATTTGTGCTCAGTTAATTTCCTCTCTGTTTTAGAAAAAAACCAGCTCAGATCCTTCCCCTCTTTGTGTTTAGAGGGGTGCTGGGTTTCTTTAACCTGTGAAATCCTCAAAATGCTCATGTCCTATATGATGTTACAAGGAGTGTCTTAAAAAGTATTACATGCCCTGGCTGGTGTGGCTCAGTGGATTGAGTGTGAACCTGTGAATCAAAAGGTCAGCAGTTTGATACCCAGTCAGGACACATGCCTGAGTTTTGGGTCAGGTCTCCAGCTGGGGGCATGCAAGAGACAACTGATTAATGTATCTCTTACACATCAATGTTTTTCTCCTTCTCTTTCTTCCTCCCTTCCCCTCTCTCTAAAAATAAATAAATAAAATCTTTAAAAATCATATTTTTGGCATTTGCATAAAAATTATTACATGATCAGTTCAGTCTTGAAAACACTGGACTAGATAAAACTAAAATCTTAAACTTCATGACTTCTCAGAATCTTTAACATGTTAATATTCATTTTGAATCTCCAAGAGGGGACTTAATATGCAATATTATTACACCACATAACCCCTTTTAAAGAAAAGTCTCATCACTTTGGGGTACATTACTGAAATTCAGTTTTGGAAATGCTGATATAGTGAAAGGAATATTGGCCTAAGAGAGAGGAACCTGGAATTGTCCCCACCTCTGTCACTAGTTTTTCTAGGTGACTCTGGTCAAGTTACTTCACTTCTCTGGACCTCAATTTCTTTATTTAAAAAATGAGGAGTCTGGATCAAATTATCTCACAATCCTCTTCTAGTTCCAGCATTATAGGTTTTCCCCTTATTATTCTGTTCGTTTCTTATGTTTGTCTCTACAATAAGTCTGAGAATCCCTAAGATGGTTTAACTTCTCTTTTATCCTTTGTATCTTCCTGAAACACCTAAGATGGGGTTCATCTAAAGACAGAGTGGAGATAGAATGAAAATACCCAACAAGTATTGGCCGCTATACAAAGGTGTCCATAGGCAGACCCAATCCCCTAAGAATCAGAAACATAAGCTCTAAGATAGGTATCTTGACATACCCATAAAAAAGATTTTAAAAATGGAATAAAACATTAAACCTGTGTGATTAAAGAGAGCTGGAATAAATGCATTTTAAATACTACATAAAAAAAAAAAAAACTACTTATACAGCTTCATATCTTAAGGAGAAGATCTGAGAAGGCTCCTTGGAAGAGAGGAGCACTGATATCAAGAGCAGAAAGAGGATATTCTCTGCTGATGTGGTGGGCGAAGAAAGGGAGTATCCCTGGCTTATGGAGCACCTTACTTGGCTGAAAATTCAAAGAGAACGGAAGAATGTTCACAGGGGAAGTATAATGAAATATAGACCACATACTGAGACTCAATGAGAGTAAAGAGGAGCTTTACCTGGGAAAGTAGGTCAACACATACTCCCAGTGATCTGTGATGAGGGTGAAATCCCAGGCTATTTGGACCAGACATGCACATGTATGGATGGGCTCAGAAACAGACAGATTGGCCCAAACCTTTTGCCCTCTCTTGTACTGGGTGTGATGGGCTGGAGCCCTAGATTAAGTTCATGCCTCTGGGTACTGTCATTTAGTGAAGATAAGAATGATGAGCAGAGGCACTTATCTTTATAGGTGTTCCTATTTGATTGTGTGTGTGTGTGTGTGTGTGTGCATGTGTGTAGCCTATATGCACCTGTCTATGTGTGTGAATGTTTTTATATGAGTATGAACTTGTGTATATATATGTGGCAATGGGGCCATGTTTTAAATATGTATATGGGTTTGCAAAATGCTTGTATATCCCCCTATGGCTATGTCAATTATAAAAGGATGAGGTTTAATTTTATGTATATGTGTGTAAAATGGTGTGTGTGATACATATTTATATGAATACAAATAGTGGTCTGTTTTTTATAAATAGGCATGTACTCACATGTATACTTTAGGTATAAATGTTCATATGTATTAACATGTCTGTATCTAAGTTATTTATTTAATTTTTATATTTCTTTCCCTTTAGGGAAGGGTTTGTTTTATTAATTCACCAAATATTTATTGAGAGCCTACTGTGTATGAGGTACATGGCTATGTGTGTACACGGGGTGTGTTTATGTTTATATACATGTATGGAAAGCGTACATGGGCTTATGTGTCTGTCAACAAGTTTATGAAATGTCTATGTGTATCCTAATTTTCTCATTTAATTTTAAAATCTTGCTGTGTATGTTATTGGAAGCTCTTCCAAATATTTTTGTAAAAAGCAGGTGGTGACTAAGTAGATTTTGTATAAGCATCTAATGTGGGTATGTCCACATGAAATAAAATGTCCTGTTCATTATCCATTTGTAATTTCCTCCTAGGTCTTAGTGCCATCTTACCCTACATTCTTCTTACTCCTATAGAGCTTGGAAAACTACCTAAAACACTCATGCACCACTGGCCTGTTTCCCGTCTTGGTGTGTGCAGCCGGGAAGGCTGGGCGATAATCAACAATGGATATTAAGCTCTAGTTGTTTGAGATATTTCTTTTCTTTTTGCCTTTGTCTAGCCTCATCTTTTCTATCTTTCGACCAGTTTTCCTAATCCCTCAAAAGAGAGGCACAAGGTTTTCTTTTCTTCAGAGAAACCAGAAAGCGAGCAAAAGAGTTTTTGCTCCTAGGGAATCTGTTCCCAATTTATGGGGTTTGTCAATAATGTTCCTTCATTAAGATAGCATCTTAGCAGAATGAAAGAAGCCTCTGATCTTTGAGAAAAAGAGTTGTTTTTTTTCTTGGGGAGGGGTGTAAGGGGGGTGTGAGGGGGGCATTAAATAAACCTGTTTTTTAAAAATGTACCTCTGCTGCAAGGAAATGTGTTATTATTGTAATTGTATAATGCTAATTATACTTATTACTATAATAACCATTTTGTTGTAACAAATGATGTAATCCTCTTTATTTCTGTCCTTGCCAGAGATGAGTGGTGTGTCTACAGCAAGAGGGGATTGGGGTGTGTTCTTGGTGGGGAGGTACAATCCACCCAGATGATGGGGAAGCTTGTGCTGGTGAATAGCTTTGTGTTTAGGGTGTGGGACAGGCAGGGTGGAAGATACCCAGATTATTTTATCCCCCAATGTGGCTTCTCTCAGGAGTTTCCCATTTTAGGCCTTTTTCTGAAAGTATTTAATCATTCAGTCAGACCTTCATTTATCCATTCAGCAAACATTCATTTCAAACCTGCTATGTTCTGTAGGTTAGAGTCAGGCCTAGTGATAGGAAGTCAGATAGGATCTTTATTGCTAAGAAGCCTACAGGGTAGTGGTGAAGCCTGATCTGCAAACATTCTTTTCAAGGAACTAGGATAAGGGAGATACAGAGGTGTTTTTAAAGTGCTATGAGAATGTGTCTGGAAGAGATGATTTATTCTGTGTACTGAAGCCTGAAAAGCTAGGGTTTGGGAGGAACATTAGGAGTATGAGGCACAGAGAAGGGGAGTTGGTCATCTCAGAGAAAGGAAACTATTAAGGTATGAAGGCACAATAAAACTTGTTTGTGCTATAATATTAATATCAATATTAGTAGCTAATATTACTTCATATAAGGTACAGTTCTAGGTATTTACATGTGTTAATTCACTTAATCTTTACAACAATGTTGTAAGGTAGGGCTGTTGAAAAGATTAAGTGAATCAACAGGTGGAAAATGCTTAGAACAGTGCTTGATATGGAGTAATAATAAGCTTTTTGAATTAATTGATATCCCTATTTAACAAATGCAAAAAACTGAGGCTTAGCTTAAATAATTTGCCCAATTTCACATATACAGTAAACAACAAAGCTTGGATTTACAACCCAGTTCTGAATGGACCCCAGTTTTTAACCATAGTTGTAATTAAGCTATAGAGTAGGGGTGATCATTTGTAATGAGACTGTCAAATAATTTAGGGCAATAGTGTGAATAGCCTTGTGTATCATTAGAGGTTTCTAAATAAGAGGTGTAACAAGATCAGATCTGTGTTTTAGTAACACAATTCCAGAAAACTAGGAGTGTGTGGACAGCTAGCCTCTAAGATGGCTAGTTCTTACTCTTAATGTGTTTAGCTTGGCAGCTGATGCAGCCACTGTGAGCTGTCTGTGGAAGAAGAGTTGGGGAAACTATCATGTTAATAAGATCTGAGAAGAAGGCCAAACCAAATTTCCAAGGCCTCAAAATTGGGTTATCTAAGTGAGTTACAGTAATATAATACTGATAGGTCTTCACTTCCCTCAGTGTTAGCAGACACTTCAGAACTTCCCTAATTTGGGGACTGGGGCCTTGTCTGTCTTGTTCATCACTCTCTTTATATCCAGCAAAGGACCTGACAACAGTACATGTTAATTAATACATCATAGATGTATCCTAGAGTTCTGGGTACCCCAAGCTTGACCTGGTACCCTCACAATTGAATTTTTCATTAGCAATCAAAAAAGTTATTCCTCTTCTTGTCAGTGGCCTTCTCTCCATCCCACCACACACACAAACACAAACATCTATTTCCCCCACCTTCTTCCCTTCTGTCATCTTAAGTCAGCCAGTTTCCCTTAATAGGATTTACAAAATTCATCAAAGAGAAAAGTAATAACCACTAAAATTTGTTGCATATTTACCAGGTACCAGGAACAATTCTAAGCATTTTACATGTGTTAACTAATGTCTCACAACAACTGGATAAGGAGATACTATTATTCTAACTTTACAGGTAAGGAAACTGAACTACAAAGAAGTCAAATAACTTGCTTAAGGTCACATAGCTGTTAAGTAGCAGAACCTCATCCAACATATCAGTGATTCTTAAACCATAGGAAGTACACAGATTGCCTAGATGAATTAGATGCATATTCTAATTCAGTGACTCTGTTAGGGCCCAAAATTCTACACTTTTTTTTTTTTTAATTCTGCACTTTTAATTAATTGCCCAGGACTCTGAGCTATGTGGCTCAGATGATTGGGCATCATTCTGCAAAGTGAAAGGTTGCTGGTTTGATTGCCAGTTAGGACACATGCCTGGGTTGCAGGATTCCCTTTCTTCTTCCCTTCCCCTCTCTCTAAAAATGAATAAATAAAAAATGAGCTCTGCAGGGATGCGGATGCTGTTTGGTTCATGAGCCATACATTGAGCAATGAGGCTCTGCACCTTGTTTACAACCTCCCCATATCACACTTTGTCACCAGCTATCAGAGCTATTTCCTGAACAGACAGGACATTTGTTTAAAACAGTTCTACGAATTGTAAAAGTCAGCTTCTTCTTGGGAGGAAAAGGGCAGTTGATGATTGGCCATTGGTGGTGACTTATCTTTGTGATTCTTGTGTGAAAAACTGAGTCTAAGCAAAGGGAGGGCAACTCTAGACTTACTGGGTGCAAATCCTGATTACTATAGGCTCTGAGCACCTCTACTGTTCGGTAGCTAGCAGTGGGGGCTTCTCCACCCCTATTCCATTGTGCTCACAGATTTAGTTCAGGGTAAAAGTGTCCCAGTCTCAAGGCTTCTACTATAGTCTACTGGGTACTGCATCTGGGAAGTCCCCAAGCTCAGAGGTCTAGAATTCTTCTTTGTTGGTCCCTTCCAAATGCACAAGTAGTAAGAGAAGGTGGGAAGGTATAGAGAAACAAAGCATTGTGAAAAAAAAAGTAGATCAATAAATTTATTAACAGTTATTTATTAAGGCCCTGATATTAAAATGCAACGATTTTATCCTACCCTCCCAAGCCTCAGATTAGCTGCAGGAATAGTATGTCAACACTCATTCAATATCTTTTCTTTTTAAATTTAATTTTATTGTTATTCTATTATATCCATCTGCTTTTTCCTCCCCTCTATCCCCTTCCCCACCCATCCACTCCCCGCAAAGTCAATCCCACTTGTTTTCCATGTCCATGGTTCTTCCATGCTAGTTCCTTGACTAAACTGCTCCCCTTCTATACTTCCTCCTCCAGCTTTGCCCCTCCCCCCTGCCCACTGAAGGCCTATTCATTGTATTCATGTGTATGGTTCTGTTTTGCTTGTTTGTTTGTTTTGTTCATTATTGTCCTGTAATGGGTGAGATCATTTAGTATTTGTCTTTCACTGACGAGCTTATTTCACTAAGCATAATACTCTCCAGTTCCATCCATGTTGTTGCAAAGGGTAGGAGTTCCTTCTTTCTTTCTGCTGTGTAGTTTTCCATTGTGTAAATGTACTGAAGTTTTTTGGTCCAATCATCCACTGATGGGCACTTAGGCTGTTTCCAGCACTTGGCTATTGTAAATAGTGCTTCTATGAACATAGGGGTACATAGGTTCTTATGAATTGGTATTTCAGGGTTCTTCAGGTATAGTCCTAATAATGGAATTGCTGGATCAAAAGGCAGTTCCATTTTTAGTTTTTTTAAAATTTTTTAAATTTTTAAAAAATTTTTATTGTTGTTGTATTACATCCATCCCCTTTTTGCTCCCCTCCATCCCCCTCCCCACATTTTTAGTTTTTTAAGGTAACTCCATACTGTTTACCACAGTGGCTGCACCAGACTGCATTCCCACCAACAGTGCACCAGGGTTCCCTTTGCCCCACATCCTCGCCAACACTTGTTGTTTGTTGATTTGTTGATGATGGCCATTCTGACAGGTGTGAGGTGATATCTTATCGTGGTTTTAATTTGCATCTCTCTGATGACTAGCGATGTTGAGCCTTCTTTCATATGCCTCTGGGCCCTTTGTATATCTCCCTCAGTGAGTTGTCTGTTCAGGTCCTTTGCCCATTTTTTAATTGGGCTGTCTGTCTCCCTGGTGTTGAGTCGCATTAGTTCTTTATATATTTTGGAGATCAGACCCTTGTCTGAGGTATCATTGGCAATTATGTTTTTCCATACAGTTGGTTCCCTTTGAATTTTGCTGATATTTTCTTTAGCTGAACAGAAACTTTT
>PVIW01007826.1:0-67950 GCA_004026585.1 Noctilio leporinus | reverse complement strand
TCGCCCCTCCCCACCCGGCAGGATCCTGCACGGAAAAGCCATCTTTTGGAAATGGGAACCAGGAGGCCACGCCCTTACTGAGACCCCTCCATCAGCTCCTGTGTAATTAGAACAAACTGACCCTCGACGCCACACCCGCCTTCCCGAGCTGGTCCGCACGTCTCTCCAGCACTGAGCTCCTTCCCGCCCCAGGGGGAGGCCC
Source organism: Noctilio leporinus (assembly GCA_004026585.1). NCBI lineage: Eukaryota > Metazoa > Chordata > Mammalia > Chiroptera > Noctilionidae > Noctilio > Noctilio leporinus. Next base: position 67,748 of record PVIW01007826.1, on the reverse strand, counting down.
TCTCCTTGCCCCTTTCTGCGCCATCTCCCGGGTTTATCTCCTCACGGAGAACACATTCACTGGTCTCCTTCGCCATCACCTGTCTCGGACCTGAGTCCAGGCGCAGGTGCGCCCTGCCCGGCCTCCCTGGGCTAGGCGGCCCCGACGCACAGCGGGAACAAGGGAATGGGCAGTGCCCCGCACGTGTCCCAGGGGAGGAAAGGCAAACAGAGGACCTGGCCTCACATCCGGTCATTCAACGGTCCCTCCCACCCCCTTCCCTTTCTACCTGGTAGATGACTTTAGCACTTTTGTAAAATGAAACGTCAACCTGCCAGCCTCCGGCAGGGAGTTCCCATTCTACTTGCAGTGAGGTCCCCATGAGTCTGTGGCGCTCCACCATCATTCCCACAGCCGAGTTCAGTTGAGGGCAGCTTTGTATCGGGCGCAGACCACCCCCAGCCCCCCATTCTGAGCGGGAGACCACTGCTGTGACGCTGGGATCTGCGCGAACCTCCCAGTCAACAGTTCCACCTCCAGTGAAGACAGCCGGGTGTTATGCACAGAAGCCCCAACCTTGCCCCTGGCCCCCAAATGTACACACAGGGCAAAGCTGCAGGGCCCTGCTTCTAAATGAGAATGAAGACTGTCTGCGGTACATGCAACAACTTAGCACCGACTGTAGAAATTTGTAGGGGAACGAATGTATAAGCTGTGTGTGTTGAAGTTACAAAGGAAAATATAGACACATACACTGAACATTTTCTACCCCCCAAAGTCTGATAAAAGCCTGGGAGTGGAACTAAAATTCCCTTTCCTCCCCCCTCCAATACCATGCTCTTCATTGTTACAGGTTTCACCCTCCCAGTTCCTTCCTAGGTACGAATAAGCATACCCGATCTGCTATTTTAACAAAAGGGCATTCGGTATAACATTAGGAATCAATGGTGAATGATGGAAATAGTAGTCCCCTGAAGAAGGCCTGCACTCCAAAGAGACAAAGAATCTACTCAGAGATGGTGGTCAGGGAAGGCTTCCTGCAGGAGGTGGCATTCAGGATCGGATTAAAGGAGTTGGCTGTGTGAGTGGGGCGCAGTCATGGGTCTGGGCACAGCCCCGGCAGAACTGCAGAGGCAGGAACAACTCACTGGATGTAGTTCAAGAGCATAAAGGAGGCCCAAGGGATAGACGTGTAGTAAGAAAGGGAAAAGAGGATTTATTTTTCTCTCAATTGCCTGTTAGTGTCCTTCGCTCATTTTCCAAATGGGTTTTTAGCATTTTCTTATTAATAAAAATTCTCTATGTATGATGGTCATTAGCCCTTTTGTCATGTAATACAGATATGGCCCCCAATTTATATTTTTCTTGGAACAATACTTAGTATCTCACCAAATCAAAGTATGTATCTGGTCAACATTGTCCTCTTTTCTTCTAGCTTATAGGTTTTTGTGTCATACTTAACAAGGCCTCTCTGACCCTAAGATTAAAAGATAATCTTTCGGTTAATTTTGAGGTTTCACTTTTTTCTGCATGTACATCTTTGCTGCATCTGGACATCATGTTGCATAAAAAGTGAGGGATGGGTCCAGTTTTACAGCCCCTGCCCTTCTCCTAACAGGCTGAGTCCTGCAACCAGCCACGGAAGCTTTGTTCCCTGCCCCACTGCAGCCCAGCGCCACGTCCTCCAGGGCAGATGACGTGCAGGGCAGCTGGGCAGTGGGACTGGACGGGACCTGAGGGGTGACTAAGTGATGTGCTGAGCTCTGCACAGGCTGGAAACGCGAAGAGCAAAGAAGGACGTGACAACAGTCGGAAACATCCATCCACAAACGTCGAGCATACAGCACGTGACGGTACCACCAACACACGCTAAGTAGCTACTTGATCGTAACGGAGGAGGTAACACGGTGATTATCAGCGCACTTACCTTATGTGCATCTGTTGCTTAGTTAGGACGCCCCACATGTCACTAATAATCTGCAAACAGATTTTTAAAAACACTTTAGAAAAGCTGCTTTGGGAAAAGCAAAATTTAAAGTGTCTTTTAAACTTTCCAACTTTTACTTCAATAAAAGTGTGGAGGTCAGAGCTCAGAAATAATTACAATCTGACACGTGTACAGATGTAAGATTACCTGATACCCAACAGCCATGTCCTTACTTCGCAAGGGACAGGCTCAGATGGAGTAAGCGACCTCAGGAAGGTGGCCTGCATGGCCACTCTTCAAACCTGGCCTTTGGCCTCCCGTTCGCCTTCAGGGACCCTGTGGCCCAGGAGTGGGCAAGGCCGCCCCTTCGCTAGAGACCCCAGGCCTGGAGAAGCACACCGACCAGCCACGCGTTTTCCCATTTACAGGGACGGGAGGCCCTCTCACCTGAACCCCACCCCCGGCAAAGCCCTCCGAGGTGCTGCTGGCAGGTGTCAGAGTCCGGCACTTGCAAGAAGCACCCAGCCACTGCCCAAATCTGTGGCACCTTCCTGACCAACCTGATCGCTTCTGACCGAAGATCCTACCACCTGGAATTGGCCATAATTCTAAGGAGCCAAAGTGAACGTGGTCTTCTTTCCAAGTGGCAGGCTTTTAAATGTGTGAAAACAATTATCTTCTATCCATTCAAATCTTTCTTAAGTCAAAACATCCCACTTCTTCAACCTAACCTAATCGTTCTTCTTACCTTGCTCTCCTGACGGCTGTCTTTTGAACGCGCCGGGACTGCCAGCATCTAACACTGTTTTGCCTGCTCTGGCGCGGACGGCACGCCACGGTGCAGAGGCAGCACAGCGCTGGCACGCAGCAGCCACGAACCCTGACCCCAGTGGGTGTGAAATGGCCGTGAGGCGCCAGGGAGCAGGGAGGGGCGGGGCCTGACGCTCACCCTCCCCTGCTTTGCAGGGGATGAGGTGTGAGGCTCTTATCCCCCCTCTGACCTTCCAATTTTGCATCTGTCAAAATGGGGAGAATAATGTCTGTGCACCTCCCAGGGCTGTCGGGTAACCAGCTGAACGAATGCAGGTGAAATGCTCTGGCGAAGTACATGTATGTAACGTGAATAATTACAGTAGTAAATATTATACAAATACACATCAGGTTCAAATGGGAATTGCGAGCTACAAAGCATAAAACTTTCAGGGCCTATTATCTATTTCTCTATTACACAGTAATCTCAATACGTTCTCTAACACACCTACAGCTAAGCTTATCAATTCTTAAAGGAAAAGGTAAGGCCATCACACCTGCTCTTGGCTAAAGACGGCAGCTTCCCTGCCCGGACTAGTGGCTGGGCTGCGAGCCTAGCTGAGTCTGATCACTTTACTGAGTTTAATAATACATGGTCAATATTCTATTTTTCCTCTTGAGTAATAATAAATTTGATCCATGAGTTAGCGAATACTGCACAAATGACTTAGAAGAGTATATGTTAAATCTTTTAGGGGACTATTACATAAAAGTTAAAAGTAAGTCGTTAATTACAGAGGCAAAAATATGGTTTCTATATCAATAGGGCCTCTTTGATCTTGCATGTTTTAAAGGTTTTATTTATTTTTAGAGAGAAGGCAAAGGAGGGAGCGAAACATCAGTGTGTGGTCGCCTCTTGCACACCCTCAACTGGGGACCTGGCCCACAACCCAGGCCTGTGCCCTGACTGGGAATCGAACCGGTGACCCTTTAGTTCACAGGCTGGTGCTCAGTCCACTGAGCCACACCAGCCAGGGCTGGTCTTGTCTTTCAAATACATGGCTATCAACAACTGACCCACTGCCTTTTGCTATGTCTGTGTTGAGCTGGCAGACAGAAGAACACCTTTAAAGGCCTGTAGGTGTCCGTCAAAGGCTATGAGTAAGAAAGTCCAGGCTAGGTTTCCTGAGATCCATGCAACATATGTTGTGCCGGATTAACACATGGCCTAGCAGACTAACTCCTGCGTAGAAACTGGGGAATGTTAATTACAGGCAAGGTGTACCTTTCTGACGATCGCAATGAACACCACGAGCACCACGGGAAGCAACAGCGTCTTTGTGTACCTCAGGGGAGTCTGAAATCAGAGGCGTTCTGTTAGAGGAGGGTGGCATTTCACACACATGAAATTTCACTCCAAATCTGAAACCAAGTGCACTGACACATGAGCATACTCAGCAAGGGTCCCATCTAACCACAGAGTCCCACAAGAAAGAGGGAGATGCAGTTCCACAGAAATAAATGTCCCCAGGGTGTGGGGTTGAAAACACTCACCAACAGTCCCCAAACACATGTATGTGCAAAACGTGACGAGACTTCCGCTCGCCTTTTGGCATCCACTGTCCTAACCAGAGGGCCCAACCTCCTACTCACCTACAGCTGGCAGTGCCCTCCCTGCACATTTTGTGGGATTAACACCGTAGCCATGATCCCAACACACACACACAATGACCAAGGTTTACAACGGCCTGGCATTCTCCTTAGCAACATTAAAAACTCCACAAAAAACTTAAATAAAAAGCCCTGTCCACGGCAATCCCATACATCCCTCTAGAGTCTGAAGTCACAGTCTTAAACAATCCTGACCTTGAAGTTTCTAAACTACAACCCATTTGCTTACCACCACCACTTTCCCTCACGAAACAATTCCACGTTATGTATGCTTTTCCTAATATGTTTATAAAAAGAAATCTAAATTTCAACTGTATTAAAAATACCGATACATTTTAATTCTACAAAATGTACAGTGAAAAGCATTTTATGATTTTTCCCCTCAGTCCAATTTCTCTCATTTGTTACTCTGTATGAAATGAGTAGTTTTGATAATTTATTACACAAAAGACGTAAGGCATACTGCATGAGTTAGGAGTCCTATTAAGAGAACTTAAATGTTTTTATCATACTACTTACCTTTATACACATTTGTATTGTATGTACTGTTTAAAAATATATAAACACATTTTGTGAATTTTAAATATGTCTTACTCTAAGCAAAATCGTAACTGAAACTATCTTAGAAGGTAGAAGTTCCAGGTGAACTTTCAAACCACTGACCCAACCACCTATGGCAATGATGGGGAAACAGGTGACAAAATGGTACGAGTCATTCATTACCTGTGCTGACAATAAAGATAGAGCGGGCCTTAAAGTGGGGAAGGGAGGGAAGAACATACAGGACAGAAAATGATCTCAGCGATGACAGTATCACAGCAAACGCAACACGGCTGAGAAGTAGGGAAAGGCCAGAAGCGAGTAGCTAAGTTCAGTCCAACCCTCAGGAGGAAACCAGCAGCAGGGACTAAGGTTCATACATAAATGTGTTGATATAAAACGTCTCGTTCCCAAAGATGCACCGGAGAGAGAAAGAGAGAGCGCACAGAAGAGAAGCAAAGGCCGCACTCCCGCTGCAGCCGCATCTGCTCTAATGACCACTCCTTCCATTTCGGTACTTCTTTGCAATTCTTGATTTTATTCTAAGCATAGGAAATGGCTTGTATATCGCACTGTAAAAACTGGAAAGTGCAGGAAAAGTAAAGGTGACAATTTCACATCAGTAACCAGCATTTCTTTCCTGATGAGCTGTTTGTGTCCTATTTCTGCACGTGTGGGGGTGTGTGGGAAAGATGAGAGTTCTTGGTGATTTTTAATTGATTTAAATAAGCTCCTGTACTAATTATATTAATATCCAGTTTCATTTGTTTTATTTAGAGAAAGAATCATCCCAGTTAATCATCAGCTTTTTGATTTTTACAATATTTAATGTACAGATGTTTTAGGTTATACACACACAAACCTATTAATCATTCTCATGTGCATTTGGCACTGCTGTTATACTCCTTAAGAAATGGAGTTAATGTTTGCTGAAATGCCTCTCAAATTTATTTTCCAGGCTTCATTTTTAACACATTAATTAACTGAAGTTCAGTGTGTAATGGGATACAAAGCTTTAAACTGACTCCCCCCTCCCAAAATATAATATTCATGGAATAATACATATTTTATCCATTTATCCGTGTACTCTCTTTATTTCATATTGAATACATACTCATAAACATAGTTAAGTATGTACAAATGGGTCCATCCAGCATGGTCTATTTTTGACCACAGAAATGTTTCTCTTGGTTCCCTATGCTTCTCAGTACTTCTGCTACCCATTTTCTTCTCCCTTTCAGTTTCCTTTCTTTAATAGCATCATACAATTAACGTATGATTATGGTAGAACATTCAGCAGATGCAGGCTACAAAAGGGTTACTTATCTCCCCACCCAGAAGCCATTGTTAAAACGTTGTTCTTACACTTAGCGTAATTAAGAGCGTGCCATTTTGCTCACTCTTAAACAATTACACATCTTAAGGGTCTTTCCAGATCAGTACACCATCCTGTTAACTGCTGCTGTCCCTCCCACGTGGATGGGACGTAGCGTACAATGGGCACATTCTGACCATCCCCACCCGACAAGGCCCTCTGGAGACGGGCAGTGGCGGGCTGGACGGGGCTCTGGCCACTTCCTTCCAAGCGACTTAAGTCGAGCCATGACCCCGCGTACGGCTGCTTCTCTCACAGAATAACAAACCAGCTGCGGTGCATGTACATCCCCAGTAGTGGTGAAGGGCTTCTGTGTCCTATTCCCTGCAGATGCTTTACCCTCTACTTCCCCTACCAGCTTCTTGAAGGAACCCTGGTAATGGGCACTTTCATGTTTTGCAAGACACCTCTCCATACTGTCATTGCACCGAGTCAACACCATGACCCGCACCCTTTTATAAGCCATCATGGGTCGAAGCCAGGAGCCGGAACTCAGGGGACAAGGACTGAGAGGCCCTGGGGCTGACAGGACCCCTGCGGGCCCAGCTCAGCTGGACCGCCTGGCTGACGTAGGGTCTGTTCTGCACAGCGGCGCGCTGCTGTCCATGGTCTGCACCTCAGGCCACGGGCTAACCCGGGGGAGCCGAGGGAGAAAAGGCAAAGGACAACAGAGCATCGGTGGCCAGTTTAAACTTGACACACACAATTCTGAAGAAACATGTCTCACAGATAAAAAATACCACAAATCAGGCCACATCGGTGGTGTAAAAAGACGTACGTACCTGGTTGTTGAACCAAACCGGCTCATAAGTACAGCAAAATAGTGTTTTCCGTAAGAGAAAAGCAGCAAACTGCCTTCCTACGTGCCGCAATCTGCGCGCGCCTCATCAGTCCACGCGCAGCGCCCCAAACCAACAGCCCAGACAGGAACGCGTGTCCTCTGCTCAAGGACGTTAAGGGATACTGCAGGCATGTCTCACCATCCACTAAACTATCTGGTTTCCTTCTAGACATCTGAACATAGTTTTAAAAGAAGAATGTTGCTGGAATAAGGAATCTGTACTCGGACTTCCTTCAGAGCCGTGAGACAATTCACACAAAGCACTGCAGAGTGAGTGGAAACGCGGGGAAGCGCCTGAGCTTTGCTGGATTCACGCTGCACCTGACAGGCGGCTACGTGAACCACCTCTGAATTTACTCATCCGAAAAACGGCCAGTCTGAGCACGTACCTCTAAATTATTAGGGTAAGAAAAGGCCACATACATCATGGAGCAATACTCAGGTAACTAGGAACATTCCTCTACGCGCCAGATTTTTCTTTTCCTTCAAACTTAGATAACAGCGCAGAGGACAGAGTCTGAAATAACAGCAACATCTTTCCTGAGAAACGACTGAACCAAGACCTAAGGGAAAAAGCAGAAATCATATCTTCTTACCTCCTTTTCCATAAAGTCAAACTCCGCTGCACAAGTATACAACAAAGTATCAAAATCCTTGTAACTGAAGAATTTTGATGTTAGTAAGTTGCCAATATGAGCCTAGTAAGGAATAAAATGAGGTACCATTAGATTACGCCACAGATTATAATAATGCATTTTAACCTTAATAGTATCTAAAATAGTTTTCACTGTTATAGATCCCGGACAGGGAGCTTTAGTTAGGCAACAAAGCGCTACATGTACCCTCGGACGGCACAGCCCTCTCCTTGGCCTGACAAATGCAAGACCCAACACCCTGGCTTCCAAGATCGACCGTCAGCAAACCAAAGTCTCTCCTCCTTGTGTTTTCCCTGCTCACCGCGCTAAACTCGGCGCAGCGCGTTACACAGCACCTCCTCTGCAGCACAGAGGGGCCTGGGAACACTGCCCCTCTGTCGCTCATGAAAGGACCAGGCTGACCAAGTAAAGGAAACATTAATTCACGTTTCTGGGGAGCGGAGATTGAACACAGGAGAAAAAAGATCTAAAAAGCAAGTAAAACACAAACTAGATAAACAGATGAATAGACTTCATCTTGGAATTTGGCTTCAATCGTGGTATTTTAATAGCCCAAGTAATTTGTGTTTAGCCTGTTTTGACTCTTCAAATCTAAGCAAAAACGTACTCACATCATCTGCAATGCCAAAGATTTTAGATGTCAAATACTTGAGTATGACAGTTCCAAATAACCAAAAACATCCTTGGATAACCTACAAAAGAAAAACATAACCCACAATATACACTGATGCTTCTTACAGCCATATCATAGCCATAATCTACAAAGAAAAAACATACTTTAATCACACGTCAAACATGCATTTCCACATCCAAGGGAAAATGCTAAAACCAGAATTCACCTTAAATTAAAATAATGTTACTCCAAAATCAAGGCTCTACTACTAAAAATAAAAGTATAAACGTGCACACTTATTATAAAAATATACTTTATAGAAGATTTATACAGCAACTGCAGTTAAAGTCCCCTTCTAATAACCAACAGTTTCTTGTACATGTACTGCTCCTTAGCAAAAACATGGATAATAAATAAAACTGAAATTCTTTAACTACCTATCAAATATTAATCTTAACTTTCGTCATGAAAAGGGCAATTTTGTACATTAAAACCGAGCTTTAATATGTCATAAAACTGTTAGATCCCCTGCACTGCGTTGATTGTTTCCTTGAAAGTGAAACATAAAACCAATGACATGTTTTAGAGAAGAAAAACGTATGCATTCAAATAGATTGATTCTTACCCATAAACTGAGTTCAGATACATTTATTTTCAGGAAATGTGGTTTCATTGCCAGTACACCCTGCATGGAGAAAATAACACAGCACACAGTTAATACTTATAAACTGAAGGGCCAGAAAGTAGTTCCGAATAGCAAAGTTCTCAAGAGTCTACAGATCACACTCTGGCGACGTTCCGCACGGCATCACTTCAACCAAAGTGGATCAGGCTAGCTGGTGACTGAAGGGCTGAAACAGAATCTCATATGCATGTGTATGAGTGATTTCTGGGCCTATGATTCACCTAGGAATCAAGAAGTAGAAAATGAATTCAGAATTTTAGACAGATGCTTTATAGTCAAAAGATTTTTCTTAAGACAGGTATTATTAACTCTTAGGATAAACTACAAGTTTTTAATGGATCGACTTCATTATCAAATCTTCTATCTTTCCAAGTGCGTAACAGATTCTCAAAATATAATACCTCTATGGATCTAACTCTACTTCAAACTTGGCAAAAATATAATCAGAGATCAAAACATAAATACATGAACCCAAATAAAATCTTTGCAGAAGTTTCTGAATATCTATGAACACAAATGTGTTAAGATTCACGTCTCAAAGTAGTAACTATAATTAAAAATAGACAAATGTTGGTTTATGGTTAAATACGCAAAAACATGCTGTATTCTATAACCGTGGCATCATTCATACAACAACTATATGAAATGGACATAAATATGCATAACTCATACCTACGACACACCTCAGCGTCAAGCACTTAGTGGGAAACCTGACCCGCTGTGGGTGCCCAACAAAGACAGATTTCCTGCAAAATGCACTGAGATGTTACTGACGTGCCATCTCCCACTCAGTGGCTTCCCTGGGACACACAAGTCCCGAGAATCATGTACCTGAACCTGACTAATTGCAGGCCTTGCCTACATGCACATGTAAAACAGAGAATGAAGTACATTTTCATATTTCCTAATTACGAACATAGTTCGCTAACTATAAACATATCATTCATCTCAAAGCACAGCAACTCGGTTAATGAATGTTTTTGTCTTTGTTGAAAACACCGCGTGCCACATGCTAATTGCTAATTTTTGTGACTGAGTATCCTTGAGTCATACAATCTGAAAATGGTGGTGCTCCAGATGGAGAAGAAGCCTAGCTTTGAGAAATAAGATCTTAAGACAAATATGACTTGTAAAATGGGACAAAGAAACAGGAGGTTCCAAATTTGCTAATGGGTTTAAAAAAAGTCAAGAAAGCCAGAAGGATCTGAGTAACTTAAATAACTATTCGAGAAACAGAATACATTTCAATTAAGACAGTACATATGCTTTCTGTCTTCCAGAAACCAACCTATATTAAATACAGAAATAATTTCTTTCTTCTTCAGGTTGCAAAATATTGTAATGGTAAACCCATTGGTAAAAAAGGCAGAAACTACTTATGGAAGTCCTTAAATTCAGGAAAATTTATATTTAGACAGTCGTCCTACCCAAGGGGCCAAGGGGGTGGGTGGCCTTTCACGGGTGGCTCCCATTTTGTGCCACATTCTCCAGGTCATCTCCATCAACAGTGACTCAGCAAACCACAGCCGAATCATCACCCGATTCACACTGTCACGATATTTCGCACAAATACCCACGAGGGAAGCCCTGAGCAACGAAGACCCCTGGCCTCCCTGCGATCCAGCAGAATGAGGAGGACTGCTGGGTGGTGCCCCAGGGTCAGGGAGGGGGGAGCGGAGATCGGGTAAAAACTAAAGAGAGGACAAAAGGAAAAAGGGCAGAAACTTTTCTAAAATTAACCCTGAGACCAAAACTTAGGTGGCAGGAAAGCTGAGGGAGGAGAAAGGGCCAATCAGACCACGGGACAAGGCGCCACGCCTTCCAGTATGAACCAGGTTGTTTCTTTGCAGTTCGGGAAGTGAGGACTTGACATGCTTCTCCCATACAAACCTGCGCAAACCCCAAGCCAGTGAGGAAGAAACTGATAAACCATTAATTTCAAAAACGGCCATCTATGTAGAGAACACTTACCCAGATAATCACCAAAGAGGAAGCATAATAAGAAGTTAACAACATTGAGTTTCCAAACATCAAAACAAAACAAAGTGCAAGAGAAATCTGGAAAAATCCAAGAGAAATATAATTAATGCACATAAAACAAACAAAACAATTATTATAATACTGGAAACTGCGCATGCCCGTGATAAACAAAATTCAAACTGTTCAAAAGGGAACGTATCATGAAAACAGCCCAGGTTCTATCCTGAACTTCAACACCCGAGAGATCCCCAGTATCAACACTTTCTTGGGTCTCCCTCCAGACATTCACATGTACACATTCTAGCTGGGTTTTTTTTTTTCGTTTGTTCTTTTAATAAACTTGGCTGGTGTGGCTCAGTGGATGGGCACCAGCCTGAAACCCAAAGGTCACTGGTTGGATTCCCAGCCAGGTCTCCAGCCAGGTCCGTAGCTGGAAGCAGGTGAAAGGCAATGCTTCTCTGTCTTCCTCCCTCCCTGCCCTTCTCTCTAAAAATAATGAATAAAATTGCTCAAATAAATAAAACAAAAAACCACAGGTGGGACCTTAACCCATAAGTTATGCTATCGTTTGCTTTTACTCTTCATTTGTTTCAGAGCTTCCCTATCAATCCAGACTCATCTAATTCATGCTGGTGGATAAATGTACCCAGTCCTCTGAACACTTAATGCTTTCTACTTCAGGTCTGTTATTTTGCTTTCTATACAAATAGACAAACCCTGCCATAATAAGCATCTTCCTGTGCATATCTAACATACTTCTCAATACAGTTAGTGAAATGGTGCATTAAAAAGTTCCTGCTCCCTGGCTGGAGGTTCAGTGGATAAGGCGCCGGCCTGCAAACCCAGAGGTCGCTGGTTCGATTCCCAGCCAGGGAATATTAACAGGTTGCAAAACAGGTCTCCAGCCAGGTCTGTAGCTGGAGGTGGGTGAAAGGCAACCATACATGGATGTCTCTTTCCCTCTCTGCCTCTCTCCCTTCCCCTCTCTCTAAAAATAATAAAATCTTAAAAAAAAAAAAAAAAAAAAAAGTTCCTGCTAATACACGTTAGTTGGGAAATTCCTGCCAACACTGTATACATGTTATCCTTTTAAATATCTGCCAATCTGATGAAAGAAAAATGTTGCCTCGTTGTTTTATTTTCCTTTAATAAGAAATGCGACACGGCATCATTTCTTCTATTGGCTGGTCATATTACTGGCTGTTCATATTATTGTGTTGAGTGTGTATGTCTGTGTGTATGAACTGCCTAGTCCTAATGCCCATTTTTCTATTGGGTTTTGGTTATTCTCCTTAAAAGCTTTGTTATCTTCACAGAATATAACTCCTTATCAAGAAAATGTAAATATCTTCATACCATGGATACTGAAAATGTGGTATATATGTGAGTGTATTTATGAATCTACAGGGGTGGGAAAAGTAGGTTTGCAGCACTGAGTACCTGCAACACAGTGTTTACTTCTGCATTATTTACTTGTATTACAATTGTAAACCTGCTTTTGCCTACCCCGTGTAGATGAGTATACACTGATCTATTTATAGTGAACATATGTATGATACTATCCAGCCATAGAAAAGAAGGAAATTCTGCCATCTGCATCAACATGAGTGGACCTCGAGCACATCATGCTGAGTGAGGAAACCCACTTAGGAAAAGAAGACACTGCATGACCGCACCTACAGGAATTGCCTAGAGCGGTTAAAATCGCAGAGAGAAAGCAGAATGCAGGGGTGTTTTCCAGGCGGTGGGGGAGAGGGGACAGGGAATGGGTGTTTAATGGGTACAGAGCTCCCACTTCACGAGACGGAGAGCTCCGGAGACTGCTAGGGCAGCAGGCACTAATGCCACTGAGCCTGGATGTACTTAGTATCACTGACGAGTTCACTTGAAAGGGTTAAGATGCTACATTTTACAGTATGTGGTTTACCACAACTTTAAAAAATGGGGGAAATTCCTTTTTTGGAAATAACTCTACTGTTTCCCTGTATGTAATACGGGAATTAGTGACGGGATAATGGAAGGTGTTTCACGTTTAGTACGTCCCACCAGAAAACGTAAGTCATTCACCCAAGAGGCTCCACTACCAAGTTAACCTGGGCACTGTGAGTGCCTCTGTGCCTAGAACCGAGTCCAGGTCCTCAGCCTGAGCTGCCCATGTGATTGTGCAACTGATGGAATATAAATGCATTGAGATTTACTGCAATATTAAAAACTACACTAAACAATTTGGGGGGAAAATAAGCCAGTTGTAAAAAGAGTTTATCGTCCAATCCTATTCATCAACAGATATTTAAAAATCCTACCAAAATAATAGCAAATCTAGCACTGTATCAAAGTTGTGTTTAGAGCTCTGGCTGGTAGCACAGTGGATAAGGTGCCGGCCTGCGAACCCAAAGGTCGCTAGTTCGAATCCCCAGCCAGGGCACATAACCAGGTTGCAAGCCAGGTCTCCAGCCAGGTCCATGGCTGGAGGCAGGTGAAAGGCAACCGTACATCGATGTTTCTCTCCCTTCCCCTCTCTCTCTGGAGATAATAAATAAAATCTTAAAAAAAAAAAAAAAGTTTTGTTTAGGAGAAAAACAAGGTTTCTTCATGTAGAAAATCTATCAATATATTTATCATTGTAACACACTGAGCAGGAAAAGTACAAGAGATCATCTGGAAAGATGCAGAAAAGCGCTTGAGAAAGTTTAGACTCCATAAACTTCTTTCAGAGTGCTCAAAGCATGAGAAGGCATGCTAAGAAGGACAGCTTGAAGTTGGCCCAATGGGGAACAATTCAAGCATCAAAATAAACAGCAAAAACAGTGGGGTATATTGCAGTGAATAAAACAGATGCCATCTCTCTTAGACACAGGAGAAAACCTGGCAAATGCTACGAACAGGAATGTAACAAAAAGAGAAACAAAGGATCCACAAACACATCAAAAGATGTTCAGCTTTACTGAGAGAGAAAATATAAATTAAAGCCGTAAGATACCATTTTATAGTTATCAGATCGACAAAATAGAAAAGATATAGAAAAACATGAACTGTTATATGTTACCGTTTGAAATAATCTAATCACTTTGAAAAACAATGTAGTATAAAATTATCAAGCTGAACACATACACAATTTACCACCTAAAACTTCTACTACTATATAAATGCCCTAGAGAAACCCAATATATTCGCCCCAAAAGGTATGTGTAACAATGTGCATACACATTACTCAGGAAAAAAAAAAAAAACAGAGTGAAGACACCTAAGTGTCTTTCAATAAGAAAATGGAAAAATAAAGTGTGTGTTTTACTTCTGCAATGGAACATATAAAGCAAAGATAACATCTAAGCTCCAGTAACAGAAGCCTGAGAAACCTGAGAAAAAATGTAAGTCTCATAAAAGTATACCCTTTCTATAAGCCTTAAAAACATTAACATTTAAATAAAGCCCTGGCTGGTAGCATAGTGGATAAGGCGCTGGCCTGCGAACCCAAAGGTTGCAGGTTCGATTCCCAGTCAGGGCACATAACCAGGTTGCAAGCCAGGTCTCCAGTCAGGTCTGTGGCTGGAGGCAGATGAAAAGCAACCATACATTGATATCTCTCTCCCTCTCTGCCTCTCTCCCTTCCCCTCTTTCTAGAAATAATGAAATAAAATCTAAAAAAAACCCCAAAAACCATTAACATTTAAATAAGCAAAACAGAACCAGAGACATGGAAACAAGGAACAGACTTTCAGTGTGCAGAGGGGAGGGGGGAAAAGAGGCGGTGTAGTCAGGGAACTAGCACGGGTGACCCAGGGACGTGGGCCGCCTGCAGGCTTCACTGTGGGAGAGGGAATGGGCGGGTGGGGCAGGGGAGAGCAGCTGGGGGGAACGGGATAACTGTAATACAACAATAATAAAGTAAAGTATAACATTAATACTTCGCAATAAAAACACAGGGTGGGGCAAAAGGAGGCTTATAGTTGTGAGCACAATACACAGTTTATTCTGGTATCATTTATTATTGTATCGTTTTCCACACCAACAACTGGAAGCCCCCTCTGCCCCACCCTGTGTACTATGTAGGAACACATACATGGCAGAGTCATGAAGAACAGCCAGTCAAGCACAGTTTAACACGTGGGACAGCAGGGACAGAGAGGGGTGAGGACATGCATAGGGCAGGCACACAAAGCTTTGAGCAAGGATGGTTCTAGTTTTCAATTAGAAGGTAGACTCATGGTTGTTCATTTTACAACGTTGTTCTTAACTTCCCTAGATAGTATAAATACTCTTTTATATTTATCAATTATTGGAGGATAAAAATAATAGCATATGGTAGTAACATTAAAATTATAGGGAAAAAATCAAACTTTTAATAACTAAAGACAAAAAACAAAGACAAATGTTTTAAAGAATAAGCACTCATCATAACCACCCCGGCAGGCTTAGGACACTGGCTCCACTGGCTCCACTGACCCAGAAAGCCCCCTCTGTGAATCCACTTGGCGACCTCCCTGTCCTCCCTGCTCCAGCCTCTGCTCCATGTGCCAGGCCTGCGGGGCTGCCCGGCCACCTGCTCCCACCGCAGCCTCCCACCCCTGACACTGGCGCTCCTCATCTCCCTGGGGACCAGCACTGTTCCTTCCTTTTGTCTGCAGACTGTGCAGTCTGCCCTTTGCTGTATTTATTACTCGTCTTCTGTCTGCCCTCTTCCTCCACTCCCCTAGGATGTAAGCAACATGCGTGCGGGATCCTAGTAGCTCTCTGGTACGTCCCACGTGGCGGGAGAGCCGGAGCGCAGTAAATGAACATTCCACATCCGCTTAACAGAGGACCCTAACTAATACATCAATCTGTTTTCTCTTTCATGAATTCTCTCTTAAGATAACATGTAAGTCAGGCACAACCTCCAATCAGATAAAATGACCCAAATTAAAACTCCTCAGCTGCATATTTAATACCAGGACTGTAGCAATTTTCGGATGACGCTTGTTTTAGCCATGGAATCATGTTATGACTGGTTTCAACCCATAAGCCAATCAAATACTAATTAGAAGTTTAAGATCAACTCAAAGGGGAAAAAAGGACAAATTTAAAAATAATTACCATGTGTATATAAATGATCTTCCGTAATTTGCATATATCAATGTATCCCACGACATATACTATGAATAATGATGCAATCTGAAATTGAAAAAGTGGTTAAAAATAAAACTATATAAGAGAACGTACATGTATGACCCATGGACATGAACTAAAGTGGGGTGGGACTGCGGAAGGGAATGGGGTCCTTGAGTGGAGGGGAGGAAAGGAAAAAGAATTTGGGACAACTGTAACAGCATAATCAATAAATATACAAAAAGTAAAAATAAATTATATACAATAGCTATAAGAATAGAAAAATATTTTTATTATTGTTTCGAATTAATTATTTTGAGTTTTTAGTTACCCTATTACCCAACAATTTATTATTGAACATGGTCCATATAGTAATATATCAAATATTGGTTGAGTTTTCTTTTCCACACATTGCTCTCTCAATTAACCACTCAAATGGTCTACTTTGTAAATTATCCAAAACAATACTCATTTTAATGTCAGGGTGACTACTGTCAACATGTATGATTACAAACTGCCTTGCCCAATGAAACAAAATGAAAATTTAATTCTAATTCATGATGATTAGTACTTAATCGGAGAAGGTACATTAAACTGAAAAATATGTGGTACATGTGTGGATAAAAATACATTAAGTTCTGTTTGTTAGTCACTCTTACAAGTATCTTCATTACTGTTCTCTTCCATTTATACACATACTTAAGTGTTAGATACCTACTTTATCCAATTTCAAAAAAGAAGTACTTTCACGACAGGTATTTTTAAGTTTCTTTATAGTTTTGAAGAAAATCGTGTGTGTGTTCACCCAGAATTCTGAGAGCACAGGGTTATTCAGATGAACTGACTGAACGATGAATGGGTACCTCTGAGTGAAACACAGCGACACTTGGTCAAATGACGCCACTCCACCCTTCTCCCTGAAGACAGGAGTTCCAAACTCCTCCCACTGGTTAAACAGCCAAATACTTATGCGCAGAAGGAAGTCCCATTCATCAAGTGTTTCCTCTCCAAACAAGCTACAACCAAGTTCCCATTAGGAAGAAAAGCAGGTCCCCCTCTGCCCAGGTCTGTCCCTGGGTCACCACACTGCTGAGAGGCTGGCAGGACACCAGCGCAGCGGACCCATGGACACTCATCACAGCCCCACAGACAGAGAGGCGACCAGCCCCTGCCCGCACGCCAGGAACCCCACCGACCCCGCCCGCAAGAGGCCATCTACCCACAGGAAGCAGGGCCTCCCTGCCACCAGGGTCTAGGTGGCACACAGCGGCCTACGGGGTCAGAGTGACTCTCAGGGACACTAAACCAGAAACATTTGAAATGTCATCCCGTGAAGGAGGACACAGGAGCCTAGGAGGTGAGATCCAAGAGCTGAGTACAAATAGAGCCTCTTTCTGTTTCAACTGCCACAGCGAAAGCAGCACCCGGCCATCTGGGGGGAGCCTGGGTGGCCTGTGACCTCAGGGGGTCCTAGCCACAGCCCCACACAGCCGGCTCCTGACTTCTTATTTCAGTGGGGAAACTGCAACTCAGGAATGTTCAGCAGTGTGTCCTAGGTGAGAAGCTAGTGAACAGATCAGGACCAAATCCAGGACTGACTCCTTTTCTCCAGCAGGACATTTCAAAGAACGCGAGTGCGGACAGGGGCAGCGCAGTGAGGCAGCGGTGGGCTGGGCGCTGGGCAGGCCCTGCTGGACACGCCTCTGCCCGGGGAGAAGGGGAGGCAGGAGGACGTGGAAAACGGATCCCTAAGCTACAGATCAGTAGGGAAGTTCCGGAAATATGACCTGTTTCGCTACTCATACTACGTCACCCTGTGTGTACTTAGCCCAAGTGTAAGAACACGCAGCATTACTCACAGCCACGCGCTCCCCTAAAAGAAATGCCTCGCCCTGTTAGGCACACCCACAGAGCTGAAGAACGAAGATAAGCACTCTAACACATGCAAATTCGATAATGCATTCTTCTACTACAGGAATAATTAACACCCAATGAGAAATAAATTGTACACACTTCCCTACCCTAATCTTTGTTGAAAAGGATTAACCAGAAGCCATTTTAAGAGTCAGGAATGGAACATCGGAGTTCTGCCATCCTGTGCACGTGGGCTCACACGCACGGAACACACTCTGTTTACCTCTGGGAGAAGCACACGCACGCCCCTTACCTGCGTGAGAAGCACGAACTGAGCAAACTGCCACGGAAGCATGAAAAACACGTTGGAAATGCACAGCGCGACCAAGCTGCCTCTGTACAGTTTTGTGGCCCTTCAGAGGAGACAAAAATCATCACGTTTAGCCACAAAATGCTCCAGCATGGTTCCAAACCGCTGCCAACCAGGATCTCTACGCAGATCTGATTATACCACAAACAGGACAAAGTGAGCCAGTGGGTCAGAAATGATAGCGCCCGACTCTCAACCAATTCAACAACTTTCTATGGAGAGTAAACGCCCATTATTACTATTACAACAAACAAAACCTGTGGGGTGGGAGGGCGGGGGCGGCACAGCCACCGCATTTTCCCGTTTCGGCAGGTGCATGGCGGGGACCCTCCGCTGCGCAGGCCTGCAAACGAGTCCTGCAGGGGCTCCCGCGAGCAGCTGTGGGAAACTCTGGGGTGTCAAGGCAGGTCCCTCCCAGGTGGGACACAGACAGGACAAGGGGATCCAAAGGCAGGGCCACTCGGAAGCCGCCCACAGGTGCCTCGCTTTGGTCCAGCTTGTACCTTAGGGGCTTTTTAGGAGGGCAAGGCGCTTTTACCTTTGAAGTTAGTTTTGAGAACTACTTTCCTCCTAAGTCAGGGAGCCGCTGCAAAACCCCCAACAGAGCTAACGTCTTCACAGAGTGAAGTGTCCGCGGAAACATCCTGAGGGCGCAGGCGCCCCTGACAGCGTAAGAAACCCTAGGGACTGACAGGTGTACTGGGCACCTGTCTTCATTTCCTTGCATGTCCCTTCTCCAAAGGACATCCCTCTGTGCTAGTCTAACCCAACTCTATCATGCCCCTAAATCAGGCAATTTTAAAATCCAGTGACAAAATTATTAGATAAGAACCCGAAATTTTTAGTGGAGGGAACATCTGCAGTTGCACCGTACATAACAAGGGCTGGATTCCACGGAGCTGTGTCTGCTCATATAGGGATGGGATTTCTTCTTTCTTGTAGGTCATGATCAGAAAGGTGAAAGGCACTGTCTAAAATACAGCATTTTTTCCCACTGGTTTGGAATACCACATGTGATTTTCATTTACGGGTAGTGAGAGGCCAAGGTTTCTGACACAATTTAATACTGACGTGGCGGTGGGGTCAGAACGCACTGGGGGACGAGCAGAAGGCCAAGGCGTTCCCACCGGCGGCGGCTCCGTACGGGCCCCGAAGGAGGAAACAGGCGGGAACACGGCTGCAGCCGCGGGGACAAGCTGAGGCTGTGGCTGGATTAGGTGACATACACAAAACAGAGTTTCTAAAAATACTTCAATTCAAAACTGGACAAAGTACCCTTCCAAGCTTGTTTAGAACTAGTTCCCGGCACGGGGGGCAGACGCCTTCCCAGCTGTGCCCACCGCCGGCAGTGGGCTCCAGGGGGAGCCAGGAACCAGAGGACATGGCTATGCCACCACAGGAGACACAATCAGTGATGAGGATGAAGTGCCAGGAGATCTGGAGGGCCGGCTGAGAGGAGGCTGTCGCCCCCCGGAAGACGGGCAGGGCGGTGGCCGGGACTCCGGGAGGGCAGCTGTCACCACGACGGCAGACAAGCAGCCACCAGGTGCCTCACCAGAGGGAAAGGGGAAAGCCGTGAAGGAAGGAGACCCCCTAACACTGTCCCGGGAAAACCCGAAGTGAAGACAGCAGTGCGCAGGCTGACGTGAGGGGCCAGGAGGCTGAAGACCACGGGGAGCCTCCCCAGAGCGCGAGGTTAGGAAGGGCCAGCACGGCCGTGGGTCAGACGCGGCGCCGCCAGCTGCACCCCGAGGCTGTCGCAGCTTTCCTCACTTGCAGATGCTGAAGAAGCTTTAAATCCCATAATGTACGGAGCCTGAGAGGCTGCAGTGGCAAGGACTCTAAGAGCTGAAAGCAGCTGCCACCATCCCACATTCTGCGAAAGGCCTGGCTGGAAGCACCAGGTAAGAGAACGCCACGTGCTGGCTCTCCGTTCCCTCGGACCTCACCACTGGCAGAAGAGGGCCATCCAAAGCGTTTGGACCACCCCGCGTGACAGGCCTCAACCACAGGTCACAGAAGGGGCTTTCCAGTCCACATCACCCACAGATTTTCACCTCCCTTTGTTCTGCTTTCTCATGGGCCCTTTTTGGTTGTATTTTACCCTCTGATCAACGCAGCACCACTCCAAACTCTATTTGTCAACAGAAGGAGAGAGAACTGTTCTCGGTCCTTCTTCCCACTGGTGTGCTGCCCGAACCTCAGTCAGGCCCCTGGCTGAAGGCCGGAAGAACGGGGACAGCCCAATCCGGCCTGGATTTCGGAGGGGGTTCTCCTATGCCAACCAGATGGGGGACACACCGCAGCGGACCTGGCCACAGCTACGTGAGGAGCTCCTCTTTGCTGAGGGGCTTTCCCCCGCTCACAGCACACCCTCTGCTGCCACCAGCTCGCCCCATCTTTCTGTCTGTTTCTGGGAGGCTGTGGTGGTGGCCGAGAGGACTGGGGACAGTGGTGCCTGCAGAAGGGCCCGGATGCCGCTCTCAGGCAGTGCCTGCGGGCCATGGGGAGAGGGGGGAAGCTGGAAGGCTAAGGAAATGTTTTCGACAGTATTCTGACATTATCCTCTTAAAATAACTTTATGAATTCAACTTAACTCAGCATTATCTTGGTTATATTATTATCATGGTTTTTTGTTATAAAAGCTTCAAATTTCTAGCTCACGTCACTCAATGCGAAACAACCCCAAACCACCCCGGAGGGGAAGCCGAGTGACCTGAGAATGTGAGTCACGAGCAGCGTCTGCAGCACGAGGAACGGGTAGGAGAAGCTCTCGCGGAGGGGTGGCGTCCACATCACACGCGTGCACTGCAAAACAGGCATCGGGGAGGGTCCGGCTGCGTTCGTGAGGAAGGCATACCGGCTGAAGGTACTACTTAGAGGAACAAGGCGAAGTCTTTTCCCATATGATATAAACGGCATGTTTTCAACCAAGCTACCAATTTCACCGACAGCCAAACAGGGAAGTGAGACACACCAGAGGGAGACAGACACACAGCACAGGTCCCGAGGACAGGGACAGTCGGAACAGTCGAGAACCCAGCACCCAAGTGCCGCTACAGCCCAGCTGTAAAAGCACCAGCTAGAAAACGTTCTGCCGAAATTAAAACAGCTCATTGGAGTTGGTTGTGTAAATTGACACAGCTTATCTTCTTTCCCATGCATTTCAGCAAAACTATCTACAACTGCGATTTCAAATCACTCTGCAGTCATCGGTGGTAGTATTTTTATCCACAATGCTGCTAAAAGGAGCGTGCCATTTTTGTTTTTAACTCTTCTTTGCCCAAACTACCCTGAGCTGCAAAATATTTTAAAAGGCAGAGAGGATCCAATAAAATAACAAATGTCCTCAAATAGTCAAGTACCAAGCTTTCTGAAGAGGTTACTTTAGACTTAATTACGTAATGACTTTCCCAGTTGTCAACCTCAGTTTTCCACACGTACAAGGTCTGTCCCAAAAGTATGGAGCCAATGGCAACAGAATTAAAACAGTTCTCTTGGCTAATACTTTCGGGACAGACCTCATACACTATTATAACAAGTCCATCTTTCAACTTCACAAAACTGCACAGGATTAAACATAAAAAAATCTGATACTAATTACTACTACTTAGTCACAGTAAAGAAATAATTACGTCTTTCAAGTCAAGCCAAGATTCCTTCCACAGCCATGGAGCATTACAATCAACAGATAAATTCCAGTCAATAGAATTAAATCCACAAATAACACACATGGAATTAGCAGACAAAGCTCATTACAAAACTATAATCATTAAAATTAAAATTGTATAGAAAAAGATGAATAAAACGGGTGAACAGATGGGAATTCTCAACAGAGAAATAGAAGCTCTACTGGTTGGATGGAAAATTTTAAATCTCTCTGCTTAACAAACTTGAGACAAACAACCATTCAGCACTTCCATTTTAATGCGTATCAGATTATTACCTATCATATAAGAATATTATAGACTAATCAGGCTGTTTTCAAAGTGTTCTGAGAATTTCTTTCCAAACCTTACATAAATAACATAACTATATCAATAAGAATTAGGTACATTTATATTTATATTTTTATCTCAATTCAGTTAAAAAATATTTAAGAACCTAATACAGGTCAGAAAAATGTTACGGGTAATACCAAGGGTAACTAGATACGCCTCTAAAGCCATCCTTTTACATACTTTGAATTACTTTGGTTAAAAAAACATAGAAAGGGATTTTCCTCTTCATATGTGTGTATCTTTGTACCTATGGACATGATTTATGGAAAATACCACCAGTTGTGACTGGTAATAGTTTTTTAAGTCTCATCATGAAAAACCCATTTTCATGAAAACCCATTTCACTTATAAATTTCTAACATTCAAAATTGGGAAAATACTTAGTATTTTTTTTTAATGTACTGATCCCGATGCTTTCCAATCAGCACCATGCTAACAGCCCTTCAACATCACGCACACTACGGTACCTCTATCTCATAAAAAAGAAACATTCTGAAGGCAGGACAGAACTATAAGCTTTCATCTTAACAACAATTCTCAATAGGGACAGAATCAAAATTTTTTGAAAAACTTAGGTAAGTGAAAACATCTGCATAATTTTATTATGAAATGTAAAATAACCTCTGAGCAATTAAGAGCTCCTTCATTGAATTCTCACGTGTCAGATTTAATTTTATTTTAAATAATTGGGTTAATCCTTTCATGAGTATATTATGTATTTTGTAGTTATTTGGATCGAGCAGATTTCTTCCTTGTAAAACCACCTGAGAGAAAGAGTATTTTTAAGTTATATACTCTCTTAGACTCAATTACAGAGCAAGCCAAATAATGGAAATAGAACTTAAAAGCAAGTAACAAAGCCCTGGCTGGTGGCTCAGTGGATAAGGTGCCGGCCTGCGAACCTAAAGGTCGCTGGTTCGATTCCCAGCCAGGGCAACATAACCAGGTTGCAAGCCAGGTCTCCAGCCAGGTCTGTAACTGGAGGCAGGTGAAAGGCAATCATACATTGATGTCTCTCTCCCTCTCTGCCTCTCTCCCTTCTCCCTCTTTCTAGAAATAATAAATAAAATCTTTAAAAAAAAAAAAAAAAAAAGCAAGTAACAATTCACAACTGTTCTCTGGCACATAAATTGCTCACTCACATGATTAAATCAAAATAGCTCTTCTAAGAAAGAAGGGCACTAATTAGGAAGCCCCCTGCCATTCCAGGGAGCAGAACCCAATGATGCTGGAGAAAAGCTCACTAACTGCATACACAGGCGCTACCAGACTAAGCATTTCTCCCCAGGCAAAAATTAGATATTTATTATATAGTTTAGGCAACACTTTTTAGAGGTCAGGAGAAAAATAGGGTCTAAAAATCAAAATGAATACAAACTTATAATAGTTTTCAGTTACTTGGGTTCTCACCATTATTTTACACAAAGCTTCAGCTTATGCTCTCAACTTTAATATGTGTCATCGTGCAAAATGGTCCTTTTTCTACCCAAGCTAGTTACTGCTGTGAGTACGATTATCTACCTATTTCAGTAAAACCGAAATTCGAATCATACTGAGTTTACTTTTTCCTAAGTAAAAAGTGATAACTAAACAACTAAGATGTTTAACTACACTTAACTACACCAAGTCGATGAAAAACGTATTTTTTAAAATCTGTCAACCTGACAAATGAACTGAATGGCTGAATTTCATTGTTGAAAACTCAAAGACTCTGTAATGAACGATGCTCATGCTCAATGAGCACTAAAACGAAAAGAAAAGCGTAAGATCAGGAACCGATAACCTGTAACGTTAAAGGTAACGTCGTAGACCTTCCTGCTTCAAAATTAAAAAATTTTTATTCAACTTGTCGGGGTGACACCTGCAAATAAAACTACACAGGCTTCCGACAATCCCTTTCCTGCAGCACCTGAGGGAACGCTCACCACTCCCCTCTCACACTGTCGAGCAGTCATTTCCGGCCCTCAGGTCGTCCTTGCAGAGCCTGCGCGTCACCTTCCGTGGTGTCACCTTCCGTGGCCCCACCGTGGCACTGAGCGGCATCCAGGCAAAAAGAGCCCAAAACTCCCTTTTTTTTTTTTTGCTCAAAACTCCAGGCCCAGCCAATTAATTGATGTGGTGTTGCAATCGTGTGTCAAATGCTCTAAGCTTACTCTAGCTTTAAATTTCTGTGACTCAAATATTATACACATGTGAGTCGAATACCCCTTAGAAACCTGGTGAATAATGAAAAAGCTCAGCCCTGACCCCACTGTCTTTAGTACAACTCCTCCTACAGCTTCGGGCGTTGCACGTTCAGAGACCACAGACACTTGGTATAGACACACACGAAGTAAACTGACCTTTCTCCTTACGCAAAACGTACTTAACATGAAAGCAAACTGGACGGAGATATATTACTAGAAATTCAATTACAACTCTAATTTAGTAAAAGGATTTCACTGGCACCTTGAATTTATAGTAGACTTTAATCCAAACTAAGTTATTAATAATACAAACTAACAATTATATAGGACTTACTATGTGTCAAACAAAGCTCTAGTTACTGGACACAGAAGAATTAATTAAATGTTCCCAACAGTCCCATGAGATGGGTAACATCATTACGTCCATTTACAAAGAGGAAATTAAGGTGAGTAAGATGAAACGACTTGCCCAGGTCACACCGCCACTAAGTGACAGGGCCAGCGTTTGAACACAGGTGGGCTGGACCCAGAGTCTGTGCTTTCTACAATGCTGTCTCCTTGGAAAGTCCTTCAGTCTGTGCAAATTTACAACTTTAATAAATACTCTTCAAAGGATACTTAGAAGTCTATCAGTTTAACAAATTCATGGAAACAGAAATGCACAATGTACTCTCACAACAGAACCTTATCTCCACACTGGGAAATTAACAATAGCCATGGCTGGTTTATGTCAGGTACAGCTAAAACATGAGCTTTCGGTTTTAAATCATACAAAGCATTGCTACAGACCCACTACCTCTCCAAATCACTGAGATGACATATCATGTGAAACATATAATGGTCATGAAAAGGTAAAATAAACACTACTGTTTACAATCTGAATCAAAAGAAGATCGAACATTTCAAGAATGCTAGAGTTTAAAGAAATTAAATTTTAAAAAGAAACTGACATTTCTGTAAGAAAAATCTCCTCATAGTTTTCAAAATATTGAACTACCATGAATTTGTCTTTCTAGCAGTCAACCCCCTGCCCCCAGTTTTGAACTGATCACCCGTCTGGGCCTACCTCCCCATGGTTGAAGAAGAAGCACGACACAGTGACCAGGCCTCCCAACCGGCTGCCGCTGGAAAAGAGGACAAAAATGTGACTCAGGTGAGAAATGCAGGTCCGTCCCCAGCAGCCTTGAACCCACATGACCTCCCCCCAGCACGACACAAACTTCAACCACACCAGGGCTGCACCATGCTTTCTCACAAAACAACTTACTTCCTCTGAAGTATCATCAGTCAAAACAAGTTAACATTTTTAAAAAGCCATTTCCATCTTCAAAATGCACAGAAAAACACTTCAACTTCCAGGGAGTAAGAAATTCTTAGTAGTCATGTTACTGTGCATCATGCGGCCTGACCTTTCCTTTTCTTCTTTTACTCTTTGGTAGCACATATGTGTCCTTTCACGTCTCTGCTCCCTTTACCTGGGACACATGAGGTGCATGCAGGAAAGGCGGAATACAGAAAAGGCCTGTGTGAGTCATCGCCCCATCCCCAAGCTACGAATCTGCCACAGAACATGCTTGGGAAACATTTACAGATAAAGTTTAACAAGTACTGTGAACGACCACGCATGTCGGCACAGCTGGCTGGTCAGCCAGCAGAAGAGGGTGACGCTCACAGGGTCAGCGGCGAGTGGCTCTGGAGCTGCGGCACAGCCACACGCTGCTCAAGAGAAGAGGTGGCAGCGCGAAGGTCTGTTCGTACTGAAGGAGGGGTAACGAGGGCCACCAAGGGCCACCAAGGGCCACAGAGCTGGCCTTTCTGGATCAACTGAAGTTCACGACCACTGATTCACTAGGACTAGATGGTTATCAACTGGGCCGGCGCCGCAGGATATAAAGAACAAGGAACGGCACGTTGGCCAGGAAGCAGCTGCAGTGGCGGGCGGCAGAGGAAAGCGGGGCTGTGAGGTGGCCAGAAGCACGTGCCCTGCTCTGCAGCAGCAGGAGACCGGCCAACAGCAAACCCGGCCTCCCTGCCCGGGGGCCACACCAATGTGAAGAATGAGATGGATCAATAAAACTTAGTTTAATATTCTGAAGGTATTCGAACACCAGAAAACGTAGAGAGGTCTGAATAGTTTTAAAAGTGCTTTCCTCTTTCCACCCTTCCCCAACCCTCCTCACCTTTTTGAAAAAAAAAAATTTGTGTGTTCATCCTTCCAATCTTTCTCTAACGCAGACATATTTATTAATGTGATAGTATAGTGTGTGAATCTCTCTCTGAAACGTGTCCCTTTTCTAACTGATCTATCATGAAAACTATTCCCGCTCGGTACATTGAACACAAGGAACAACGTCGAGTGTTGCGCCGTGTAAATGCACTACGATCGGTTCGACCCTCCCTGTTCCTGGACAGACGGATGTTTTTCATTTCCTGGCTGTGATCATGCGAAACGTTACACTGAACATCCCTGTACACGTAAACACTGGGGCTTTTGTTTCCAGAGGACAGGCCTGACTGTGAGATGGCCACGTCCCAGAGTGTGCACCACCCGGACACTGCCACATCAGCCCACACCCACCACCACCACGCGCAAGGGTCCGCCCCCCCGTGGCGCAGCGCCCAAGGCGCCTGGGCCTTTCACCTTCGCATCTCAGGGATGGGAACTTATCTCGCTATTGTTCTGAGTTGTACCTCCTGCCTCCTTATACAGAGCATCATTTTAGGGATTGTTTTTTTTTTTTTTGAACAAGGTTTATTTTCTGCGAGTTGCCTGTTCACATTCTTGTCCATTTTCTTATTGGACTGTCTGTTTCCCTGTTCTGAAAAATTATCCTATGTGTGAGTCTTTTGATGTAATTTATAGTGCAGTCTGCCAGAAATTTCAAATTTTATGTAGTGAAATGCTACTATTTTCCTTTAATTCTTCTGCACCTCCTGTCTTGTCTGTGAAGGTCTTCCCCACCTCAAAGGGACAGTGTCCTACCACAATACAGGTGAGGGGTGGCGTCTCCCATGAAGTTAGACAGCTCCCCCACAGTAGCCAGGGAGACGGACTTTCTGGGACACCTGAATGCCCTCTCATGCCTACCAGGAGAGCTCTGAATAACCACCACCGGGAAACGATGCGACTCCCAATAATTCTACAACAGTGTCCCCAGCAGTGCTCTCTCCCTCCCCGCAGACCCTTAGAGATGACCACAGAGGTCACTTTCTTTTGCTCAACAGAAAAGATGTACAAACCAGATTCTTAAAACTGATGTTTTTCCACTACAGTTGGTCAGTTAATATTGCTGCATTCCCCCAGCAGTTTAAAAAGTGTTTCTTCAGCGGGATAACCACCAACTGTCAGAAAACAGAAGAGCTGCTATTATGCAAATTTTAAACACGCTCTAAGCTTGCTAAACATCTGTCACATTTGCCCATATGTCTCACTCACCACTGATTTTGCTAGGTATAAAATAAGGGGATAATAATGTAAAAGGACTTCAAAATCCTTTTCAGTTCAGACAGTTAATAATTTTATAATTTTCTTCCTTCATCGTTCAGTGACCTGGATTGAAAGCAATCATCGCATTTTCATAGCTTCATGAATCATTAGGGCTTTCCTTCTATTTACTAAAGAATGATGAGATGTGCAAAGTTCAACACTCAAAGAGAAAAAGAAGTAGTTCTAGTTAATTCAAAATAACTTTTAAAATAACTCTTAGAGTTGGTTTTCCTGCTGAGTAAACACTTAAGAAAGAGGACACAGAGAACCAGCTGGGAGTCACAGATGGGAAGTCCGGCCCCGACTTGGGGCACCGGCCAGCTGGCTGAGCAAGGACCCACGGGCGGCGGAGAGCGGAGCACCTGCCCCTAACCTTGCGGGCAGGGACACACTGGGGCAAGGAGGGAAGAGACACAAAGTAAAGGTGAAGAAGCGAATAGGAAGGAGGAAGCATGAGAAAAGCTTTCAGCTTAGCCCTTTCAGTTTGGTATAAGCAACTCATTAATTTCATCTCTGTCTGCCAGGAACAAGGACCAGAGTGTTTCATTTACTAGACTGTGAATATCCCAATGCGTCATTGGAGCTGCCGTGGTGTCTAGCACTGAGCCCTGCCCACAGCAGGGAGGCAAAAGGATCTGAGGAGTCCACAGAGCAGAAGGAAACATGAAAAGCTATTAATGGGAAGGAATGCTGTTCTCTTTCTGAAGCAGGCGGTAAACACACCTCCCCTTCCTGTCCCTGCCCCGCCGGCCCGCACGTGGGCTCCCACTTGCCAGAGCGCCCTGTGTTTGGTGGCGTCTCTGCTGTGACCCTCCAGACCTGTCCTGTTCCCTCGGACCCGCCTGCCCACCGTGAGCACTTCCTTCCCTCCGGCTCCACCACACGCCCCTCTGTTCCACCTGGGAAGCCCACCCTCCTGCTAGAACAGGCCCCAGGGAGGCCGCGCCTCACGGCCACCTGCAGACCCTGCTCCGGCTGTCGGCCATCGGCCATTGGCCATCGGCTGGGCCCCGCTGTCGGCGCAGGGGCAGCCGCCAGGGCTACCCTGAAGAAAGAAGCCAGCAGGGTTCCGTGGCTCGCCGGCTCTCGGGACGTCGTGCTCCAGAGCTCCGACTGCGTCAGCGAACAGCGTGCTTCCGTGTCATTTGCAGACACAGTAAGAAAAAGAAAACCCGCGGGCAAGATGTCCAGTCCACCTGGAACCTCTGACCGCCTCTCACCAGCTACACCCACTGGAAACGCGCCAGGCGTGGCCGTGCTCCCGATGAGCAGCCAGACACGCAGGTTCAAGGGGCGCCTGTGGGGAACAGGGGCGATGCAAGAGGCACAGGAAACTGAAGCTCGAAATTCTTAAGGCGAGTTGGGATCTCACAGCAAGTACAATGAAACAAAAAACATTCAAACAACAGGATCGGGAGAAAAACAGACAGTGGAGGGGAGAAATACAACAAAGGCACAGCACCACAGAAGGTCTTCCCCACGGCGTGAAGCCAGCCGGACAGAGCCCGCCAGCACCTCACAGAACGCACGCGGCAGCCATGACCACGCCGTGGCCTCTGGGGCGCAGGGGAGAAAAGGGGAACCTAACAGCTGCCGGGGGGGGGGGGGTGAAACGCGAGCCCACGTTCAACAGGCATCGGCAGCAGACAAGCCTTGACTTTTGAAAAGCTCTATAAACCTCGGAGGACAAAATCTTAGAGGAACAAATTCTGTGAGAAATGCCCACCTGAAGCCAGTAAAAGAAAACTAATCTCCAACATACAAGATACCCATTTTTAAATCACCTCCAGGTCCTCCCCCTTGGCGTGGCCTGAGGGTGGGCTCCCCCGAAACAAGGAAGACGCCGCCCAGGAGAAGAAAGGGACCTTCCAGGACGGTGGTGGCCATGTGTCCTAGCACCCGGTCCCATGCCCGCCCCCCCGACAATCTGAGGTCGACCCAGGAGTCACAGGGGCCCAGGAGGGAGGCCTCAGAGGTTGGGGAGAGAGGTGGAATAATGCACTTCGTACATTTGGCAAAGTACAAAGTCAGTGTTTTACAGGTCAGCTGTAGATCTGGAGTTAACCGGTATATAGAAAACCAGGAAAAATACAACATGAGGCAGTTATTACCTACAGGAAACACTTGTTACCAGGTAAACCAAGTTTTTTACACTTGGCTCAGCAGCGAGCAATATGTGGATTGTCAGATTCACGTAAATATGGACCATTGATCATGTTGTTATCTACGAGGCTTCAAAGACCATGAAGGGATTTTTCCGGACAAAGGGAAGGAAGGGTGGTGCAGACGGATGAAGCAAGTGGCTGCTGGTTTGTCTCATCACAAAGAGCCAAATAATGCCGACGCCACACATGTGCGCATAATGCAATGACCATTAACTTAAAAAACACTAGTAAGTATTGTAACCAGCTGTAGAACACAGGGGTAGAAAGAAAGTTGCTCAATAAACTTCTCTGGGGACCTGCAGATACTTATCAGAACTATGAGAAAAAAACCCATAAAAGTATTCTAGGTAATATTAAAAACAGGTGTTTTATTCACTGAAATAAAATACTGTATTTCATTAATTTGGCCATAAGAACTATTAGAGGAGAAACTTTGGCCCTGGCTGGTGGCATAGTAGACAAGGCACCAGCCTGCAAACCCAAAGGTCGCCGGTTCGATCCCCAGCCAGGACACATGACCAGGTTGCAAGCCAGGTCTCCAGCCAGGTCTGCAGCTGGAGGCAGGTGAGAGACAACCACACATGGATGTCTCTCTCCATCTCTGCCTCTCTCCCTTCCCCTCTCTCTGAAAATAATAAATAAAATCTTAAAAAAAAGAAAAAAGAAACTTCCTAAAATCAGACTGAAGCTCCACAAGCTGTCGGACCATGCAAAACGACCACGTTAAAGGCGTGATTCAACATGGAGGGTGATGGACCAGGGAGAGATGTGTGATCCCAAGTGGAGACACAAATTGTGTCACCTTTCATTCCAGTTTACAAAGCAGCAACGAAATGATTCTAAGGCAAGGTAACTGAGTAAAATTATTACACAATTATATGCATGTAGAAGAACCAAAACGGAGCCAAGCAAGACAGTGATAAATGGCAGCGTTAAAGAGAACCAACGTCTACATAGCAAACTAAGACACGCGATGCCTGAACGCACAGCAAATGCCGGCAACCTCAGAACCTCTAGATGCGCCACTAAAGCAAAGAACGTAACGTCTAGATACTCCTGAGGGCCATGTTCGTTCAAATATAAATACCACCACCTTTCAAAGTGGAATAAACAGCTTCCCCTTCATTGCTCAGTGTCTTTAAACACACATTAACTAAAGCTGCAGATAACTGAACTGCTACTAGAGAGAACATGGAAACGCAGTCAGAAAGGCAGCAGAACGCAGCAGCGCGAGCACACACGCTCAAACCCCAGCTCTGACAAGCCACGGGCCCTGTGCCTGTCTCCTCCTCTCTAACGCGGTTAACCTACCTCCCAGGGTGAACCCTGAGGAGTGAGGGAGTTACGGTGCGAAAGAGCGCAGCCTGCAGCTGGGTACATAAAAGTGCTGTATAGGTATTTCTTCAGTAAACAAATAGCTCTAAACAAAGTGGAGTTTGCAGAGGGAAAGTGGCAGATGAGACCTTTGGAAAAATACTTGCTAAACCTGTAACTGCCAATAAAGTGTACGCGATAGATAATTATTGTGCCTTTCATGTAGGATAACCATAAGCTAAGTTTGTCTCTCCCATAATGTATTCACTCACTTCCTTCAATTAGAACATATTTTCTGAGGCCAGGCATTCGTCAAGCACTTGGCAAACATTCCCTTATCTATTCTCGCTTGGAAGGCTCTTAACTCCTTCCTACCTAATCGCCTCTTAAAAAGTCTTCTAAGTGCGTGTAGCTTCCATTTCAGTTAATCTGACAAAACACTTAACCCCCCTCCATTACAATCCTGAAAGGCTCTGTAACCTCGTTTTTTTAAACGTAAAGGCAAACCAAAGAACTGGCGCTAATGCTGCCTTCCCCCATCACTGATTCAGATTAGACAGAAACTCAAAGTGAACTGGTCCTGGTGCCCTGCGGTCCTTCCTCAGGGCTGCCCAGCACAGCCAGAGGGCTGTGAGGACACACTGCAGCAGGGCTGCACCTCCAGCCTTCACCATGACCGTCAGCAACGGCATTTAAGAAAATGATATCAAACGATGGCTTTAATACAGGTGTAAAATTCTTCTTGCAATGAAAAAAGTAGCATAACGATAAATTAGAAACTTAGCAATTATGTCATGTCCCGTATTTTAACTTCTCCTACTTAAAATCTAATCTCTCAAACATAACAAAGCTACCCGAAAGACAGGTGGGCAGGACTCAGCAAAAAGAATCAAGCCCCCCACTCGTTTCTCTTCCTTTGCCCCCCACCACACACAGGCGTGATGGCCCTGCTTCCCCTCAGCTCAGCTTCCTCTCCTGGTTACCAGGCTCTGTTGGTTAAGTTGTCTTGTTTCAAAAACAAAAATTTTCACATCCTTTAATCATGCATTTTCATTTCAAACTCCCCACAACTGAATAATGAAAAGAGCTATCTTAGAGCTAAGTCAGAAATATTAGCATCAAAGTATCAAATCTATATGCAAATATATTCTCAACTGATCTAAGAGCTACCTCATTTGATAAATACCTATGAAGTAACAGCTACAGACTCAAATGCTGAGCTAGGAACTCAAGAGGTATTAAAATGAAAATGCCACACTTCGAAAGCAAAGAAGATAATGAGAGGATAACAGATTCAATCTTATTAACACGAAATGAAAATCATATATATATCCACGTTCACACTTCTGTACTACAAAGAATTAGTAGGCAGTAAAAAAAAAAAAAAAAAAAAAAAACATTCTAAGGATATTCTCATGGTAAAATAATTCAGCAAGTAGACAACATGGAGAATTGTAAAAATAATGAGAGAAATTGAAAAACCCTTAGAAACTGTATTAATCTTTAGTTTTAGGAATGCTGCTTATTTATAAAGTAAATCAGATCAAATAGTAAATACTTGCTTAAGATATTTCTATTTTAATGTTAGCAATAAGCCATTAAAACCACTTGAGGAGTGGTCTTTTCCTTTATATTTTATGTAAGTAATATAGATTGCTTATGTTCAAATGCCTACGACTACCTAAAATTTTTCAAATATGCCCACCATGTCCTATTTAAGCCTCTAAAATTATTTTCACCTTTGCTGGCCATGACATTGTGAAATCGTCTAAATGGGAATTACTTTTATATCAACAAGTATATTAGAAATGACATTGTTTTAAAACTCAACCAAACTAATGATAATTTCACTGCATTACTCTAGGACACATTAGTATAAACACGTAGTAAAATATTCTCAGTGAACAGTCTTACCTTAAATATGTGCCATAGATGAAGAACAATGCCATCATCAGTCCGTTTAAAATAAAAATTACAGCAACATAAAAGCAAGCAGGATCTCCCAATCCTTTAAAAATAAACAAAACATATGTTCTAAAAATTACTTTGACTGGCAGTTTCCAGTAAAACGTACTTGTTTTGAAAAAGGCAGGGATGCCACCCAGTTGCCCCGTCCCCACCCAAACGCACGCCCTCAGCACACGCAGAGGACCGCAGCAGGGGCCTGAGGTTAAGGTAGGGTTGCAGGTCTCAGGCACCCCTTGCACGAGCGTGGTGTCCCCACCCAGCTTGAGTGTGGCTACTTCGGCAGAGTGTGCAAAAGCCACACAACATGACTCCCGAGGCCAGGTCCTGAGGCCACGCAGTGTCCACAGAGACTGAGATGCGGCAGGGAAACCTGGCTACCGAGGCAAAACTTTAAGCTGCATGGAAAGCGGACAGGCAGGTGCCCCCGGGGACAGTTCCTGCTGAGCCCAGCACTGAGTCCCGCAGCGCAGGAGCTGGCGGGCAAGAGTGGCAGCCCCGGTCTTCCGGCCACGTGCGTCTGGCCGCCACCTCCGAGTTGGACACCAGCCAGGCCACTACCCACCGCACCACAGACAAGGCCACAGAGAGAGACGCGCCTTCGCAGCTCTCCACCGGACTGAGCCCCTCGCCTCTGGTGACCGTCCAACAGATCTTGGTTTGAACGCCAATCGAGTCCATTATTTTGGTATAGATTCGGTACCAGCTGGCTAAGATGACCTAGTTTAAAAAAATAGAAACAATAGGAGAAAAGACATTATCCTCAACAGTTTCATTACTGGGAGACTTTTAAGAAGTCTTGATCATTATCAAGTACCACCGCTTGGCATCTTTGAAACCTAGGAAGGTCAGTTCCCCACACAGGTCCTGCACTGGCCGGTCCCCAACTGCTCACCCCAGGGGCAAGAGTGACACACAGACTCTGTCCAAGCACATGGCCCACAGCAACAACTGCAGTGTAAAGAAATAAGGACGTGTAAAGACAGTTCAAAGATGCCTACTACCAGTATGGTAAAGGCAGAATTTTCATAAATGATGAACTAAATACACAGGTACTCTGGACACACAGCCATGAAAAGGGGAACTATGGAAGAAACAATGATGGAGGAAAATGGTTACAAATTGTTGTAAAAGACAAAAGGCATTTACGGAAAGAAAATGTGCCACATGATCCCATTTTCCTTGTGTGATCCTGCTGCTGGCGTACATGGTGCTCAGTAAAGAATCATGGACTTATTGGTCTCCGTCTCCTTAACAAGTGGGGCTAACTTGTCGACCTGCAAGTTCAAGTCCTCTCGCTCCTCGCTCACTGGGGAAGGGCCAGGAGCCCCTCAGTGCTGGTGCTGGGGCAGGGCAGGCCTGGGCCCTGCAGAGACAACGTGGCCATGGCGTCAGGTTGTGCCGTCCAGCAGCAGGATCACACTAAGAAGGGGGACACGGACTGTGTGTCACTGGAGCCCCTGCTCTGTGCAGAAGGGTCCCACTGAGGAAGGCACAGCTCAGCTGGGCCCTGGAGAGACCCCAGGGGCGTGTTGCATGGAGGCAGGGAGGGCAGAGAAGAGGCCTGCAGGTATTGGCAGGCATCCTTGCCTCCCTCCCCCGCCCCCGGGTTGGGCCCACACACCGGGGAGCATCCAGACAGAAACAAAACACGGCGGGCGAAGGCGAGAGAAGGGCACGCGGCTGACTGCTGTGAACCCCCAAACACATCCTCCACACCATCTTCCCATTTGCCAAACCAGCATCACAGCAGTTCCCACGGAGCCAGGTAAGGCCCTTCAAAGTTCATCTTTGTCTTTTCTTACTCCTTTCCAGAAAGGATATGTTTTCTTTTTAAAAGTGAAGTAAAAAATTGTAATGCCTTCTATTTAAATGAGCATTTAATACAAATGTCACTTTTTTGTTCAGTCAGAAAATCACAACTGAAAAGGTAACTTACCTCAGGGTAAAGATTGAACCTTTTTAATGTGTTAATGACCAGGGGGTATTCGGTCAGCTTATCATTCATAATCATCCACACTCCATTCAAAAATGAGGGAGCTTCCACAATAGTCTTAAAGTAGGAATAATATAACCCCTGAAATAAGCAGATATTACAGTTATAATAGAAAGTACATAACTATTACATCTCCTATTAGCTTTAGAAAAACTTAAAATACAGTTTAAAATACACACACAGTTTCTGAAAAACAAAGCAATCAAGCAAGTAATAGCTACAACCAATTTTGCAGGTTTCTAACCACTGATAAAGTCTTAAGTTGCAAAAATAAAAACCTACATCTTTTAGTATAACCTTGTCTTAACTGAAGTAGTCAGGCTCAAAAGAGCTTTGAAAGTAGTTTCCACGTTATAAAAATACTGAAATAACGAAACACAGCATACTTCATTTAAGAACATCCTATCACCCACACAATGTAAGTGGTAGCAAAGGCTCTCTCATGAATAGGGTGGGTGGTTTACTATTGAACTCAATGCACCATGCACCACAAATTCTTCCCTAGCCAGCAATGTTTGCCCTAACTGCTTATCTGAATCCTCGCTTTGTAGGTTTGGTTTTGGAATCATGCAAATATCTTACTTAACTATAAAATAAAAACGTTAAATGCCTAAATATAAAAAAAAAAAATTTTTAAGAAAGAAATTAACTATCGAATTAGGAGAGATTTTCCAATAACTCTAAGATATAATAGTATTACTGAATGTAATAATACTAGGATTACTATTGTATATCCTGAAGTCAACCTGAAATGCGAAAAAGTCTTAAACTGTTTTCAGAAATCATTTTTTATCCTAGTTTAAATAATACCTAAGACATTGTTTTTCCTCAAAAACAAGTCATTTCAAACCAAGATTCTCAGACTAACATACAAGTTAAAATTTAATACAAAATAAAACCCATGAAATCCTAAATTTGAATTTTAAAGTATGAAGATAAATTAATGGTTTATTTTTGTTTCCTAATTCCGTTTACTAAAAAGGCTGACCTCATAGCAATGAGCAACTCTGGCACAAACACTGTGGTCTCTAAACACCACTGGCCACTGAAAGGAGCCAGGGCTTCTCAGACAACTGGGTGACCCAGGTCAGGAGTGGAAATGTCTTAATGCCAGAAAGTAAGGAAGCTACCGGGGACCAGCATGGGCAAGGGGACCCACAGCCAAGCGCAAGAGCCGTCTCCACCTACCGACAGGTTCAAGCCCATCGGGTCATGGTGGGACTCCTACAGAGGTGCTCCACTGGCCACCATGAGAAGATTCCAAAGAACCAACCCTTTTTTCTGAAAAGTGAGAACTAGAAAAAATCAAGAACTAACCCATCTTACCTGTATGATGTATACCTTTAAGAAACAAATAAGTATTATGGGGAAGCTCTTGATAATTATAGTTAATAGTGCAGAAAAGGTAATAGAACAGATTATCACCACTTATAAACCCCACTAAAATAACGGATGCAGGCTGATGGCTACCTGATGACAACACCTAAAGCCAGTGATCAATCTTAACGGCACAGAGAGCGAGACGGCCAGCTGCGGCCTCTGCACGTGGGTACCGAGTGTCCAGCAGGACCTGGGACGCACCCCTGCCAGGAAACAAGACCAACCTGGAGCTATGGAGAGTCTTATCCGCCAATTGTCAGGACACTTGGGACAGTGGAACATAGTAACAAACATGAATTACTGTGAGTAAGTCTATAGGACAAATGGCCAGGATTCTTCAAAAAATAAATAGCAAGAGAAGTAAAACACAAATGCAAAGAGGAATTTATAGGTGGAAAAACTTAAGACGAATAAAAGATACATCAATTAAATGCGTCATATAGACAATGTTTGGATACTGATTCAAACATACCAACATACCAACTATTAAAAAAAAAGATCAATCAGAATATTTAAACAGTGACTGATATTTGACGTTATTAAGCAATTGCTGTTCATGGTTTCCAAGTGTGGCAAAGGTACACTTTTTTATTAGCCAGGGTAACAGAAAAGCGCTTTCCAAAAGCCACGTCAGCAGGTGGTTACAGGGCAGCGACAAGGCCTGGGGTTGCCCGTGACAGAAGGGGGGTGGAGGTGCGGCTGATGGACAAATGGCTCTGTCCCCACAGGCCGAAGCTGGAGGACGCGGAGGTGGAAGGTGTTGTTCTTTCCACTTTGGAACATCTTTGAAAATTTCCATAAGACAAAGCTTAATATCTTTAGATTCCTAAATTCCTACAGTAAAATACGACATAAAAACGAACCATCTCAGTGCGAAAAGCCATCTCCCTTTCCAGCGCGGAGAGGTGGGAAAAGTGGCGGTCATTCTCAAAGAGGAAGGTGATGTGGCTCCTGCCGGCACAGAAGGACAACAGACGAGCAGCCATGTGGCAAGTTCACATGTTTTTGAAAGAAACAGTAACAGCAAAAATAAAATTATTAATAATTTGCAGGTAATTTTGTAGAAAAACTCAAATACAATGGTACCCATGTCTGGTTTTCCACTCAGAGTGTCTTATATTTACACTAAAACTTCTATTTTAAAAAACCCAAATTAAATTTTAAAATCAGAATGAACCAGAATATTTTAAGCCAAGTACAATAAAATTATTAAGTATAAATGTCACTGAGTTACCATTTCAGAAATGTCTGATTAATGAAATTCATATTTCTATCCAGAAGATTAAAAAAAGTAATCTTCCTCTCAACATGAACATTATACCAATAATGTTGGGCAAAGACAAGCCTCAAATATAACCTCTTCAATAATGAATCTCTTTATTAAAAAACTACAGTACTCTGACCCTGATTTTCCAATTAAACTACTTTTTCAGACCACTGTGTTGTATGTGATGGTATAAATTCATCCTTATCATACTGAAATTATTCCCTTATAGTTACGGGAAACAGCTATGGTACATTACAACCATCTGTATAAAACAGGCTGCAAGAGAAAAACAATCTTACCAGTGCAATACTGCAGCAAAGGCAGCTGGAAGAAAAAAGAGATTTAAATTAGCACATTAACATAAGGAAACGTTTTCAACTTACAGCAAACCATTACAGATATGGAAGGTTCAGGATGCAGAAATGGCGAACTGTTAGGGGTGGGAGACCGCTGGCTCTTCAAAAGAAACCCCCAGACTGCTTAAAACACCAGTAGGCTGAATTTTAAATTCATTAAGCATATGCCTAC
Source organism: Noctilio leporinus (assembly GCA_004026585.1). Lineage (NCBI taxonomy): Eukaryota > Metazoa > Chordata > Mammalia > Chiroptera > Noctilionidae > Noctilio > Noctilio leporinus. The sequence goes on along the minus strand of PVIW01007826.1, from coordinate 29,133 downwards.
AATTTTCATTCACTCACTCTTTCAACAAAATACATGAAGGCATGCTATTTGCCAAAACTGTACAAGGTGCCTTCAATGGAAATATCCACAAGCAGAACTGAAAGGAAGAGAACCAACTGATGAGAAGCAACTTGGAACACGAACATGTTGACTTCAGAGAACAGGACTGCGGACAGGGAAGTGCCACTTTGTATACACTAACCTGTACTCTTTTAAACACATGTAAAATGAAGTAAGTAAAGGAAGAGCTGGCAAGGAAAAGAAAAAAGGAAGTGAGAGAACACAGCTAATAACACAAACCAGTCCATGAGAACTGCTGACCTGCACCTGGCCCTGCGGTCCTGGGCCCTCCAACCAGTCACCCGGGGGTACCTGTCCGAACCCGTGAGGCAGCCCCAGGAAGGCCCATCCCCTTCCGATCCCCTTAGGAGGGCACTGTTGGCTGAAACAATTCACTCTTTGCTTATCACTTCCAGCTTCAGCCTTCAGACACCTTTCCTGTCCTGTAGCCCAGGGCAGCTCCTGTCTACCTGCCAGATGGGATGTCGCCCAGTTCATGAACCATCCAATAACGCCCATTAGATTTTTAAAATCTACTCGGTTGAACTCTTATTACTTAGCACAATCAACAGTTTGCTTTCTCTCCAAGGACAAAGAATATCTAAGGGTGAATCCAGAAAACACAACTCAGTTCTCTTACGTCACAAGGTCAACGTTACTAGAAGGTTCTGACTAACTAACTGCTAAGGAACTAAATGACGAAAATACTCTTAGAAATGAACACCAAACAGCTCAGGTCTTTCCCCTTCTCCTTAAAGAAGTATTTATATTGTATCTATTATTTTATTTTACTGCTGGTCAATGGCAGTTGTCCCAATGATGCCCCACTGCTCTCCCCTGCCCTGACCATCATCCCCCACAGTTGGTCCCCACCCTGCTGTCCATGTCCCTGGGTCACTTACACTTGTTCCTTAACTAAGCTCTTCCCTTCTTTCCTCCCTTCTCCCCCTTCCCTCTGGTCACCGTCAGTTTGTTTCTTGTTTCCATGTCTCTGGTTCTATTTTGCTCCTTTGTTTTCTTCATTACGTTCCACTCATAGGTGAGATCATATGGTATTTGTCTTCTGCCACCTGGCTTGTTTCACTTAGAAGTGTTTATATTTTTTAAAAAGTACATTTTGCCTAGGAGGTATTAATGGTTATAAAAAAATAAAGAAGCCCTGGCTGGTGGCACAGTGGATAAGGCACCGGCCTGTGAACCCAAAGGTCGCTGGTTCTATTCCCCAGCCAGGGCACATAACCAGGCTGCAAGCCAGGTCCTTAGCTAGAGACAGGTGAAAGGCAGCAACCATACATTGGTGTCTCTCTCCCTACCCCTCTTTCTAAAAATAATAAAATCTTAAATAAAATAAAATAAAGAGTTACTCTCTAGATGACTGAAACTGCAAATATTTAACTAGGTTTGTCATTTGACATTTGTTTGCATTGCTACTTTGACCTTCGGAAATTTTGATTCTCTTTCTTGTTGAGAAATCTACCATCCACTTCCCTTTCGATTAAAGATTTCACCCCATCGTAATAAAATTGGGCATTTACTTTCTCAATGAAATACATTTTTCTGAATAAATTATTCTTCCCTCAAAGAATGTAAATGCCACCTTCCTCATGCTAAAGACCTGTCATTCCTTTGGTAATCCTTTTGAGAATATAATTGGGATTTCATTTATAAATTAATTTGGAAAGAACTTGTTTACAATATAAACTCAGTGTTCACATCCATAAACATGATGCACACCTTCAACTACTCATCTTGCTTTTCAACTGCCCTTGACAAAAATCCCATCAGTCAAGTTAATACTCATACATATTTTAACAGTCAATTCATCTTTCTTGTTACATCTGAAAATGTAACATATTTTTCCTGCTAATAGCCACAAAATCATGCTTTCATTATACACACTGGATACTGTTAATGTATTTATTTTATAATGTATGTATTTGTGGCTTCTTCACTAAATTATTAGTTGTTACTCTTGTTGGGTTTATCGTTTTCAATTCTCCATTTTAAACAATATTATTTAAAAATAACAGTGTTGTTATGTTACAACTTCCTGTAAAAGAAGGCAAATTGTCTTCTGCTGACTTTAACAGCAATGCATTTCACATGACGCCTTTAGGCTGGCTGTGACCTTCACAATTCTGGAGTGACAGACAGCATTTCTCAAGGTCATCACCGCTCTACTTCCATGGAGAACCATGCTCAGAGAAGAACGGAGGTACCAAGTGGCCTTGGGGGTCTTCTTTACCCCTTTCACTCAACCCTGCAGCACTGGCGTGAACAACTCTTGGCATTTGAATGGCACGCTTTCGTAGTCTCTGGGTCAATTCATAATGTGTCCAAATGTTTGAATTTCTTTCCTCATTTCAACTTAATAGTAATAATAACAATAAAGCAGCTAATATTTCCATTCTTACTATAGGCCTGAAACTTTTAGTGCTTGACCTGAGCTAAACTCATCTTCACCGCTGTCCTATGTGGGACCCAACAAACCATACCAGCTCCCCCAAGGACACAAAGCAGGTAAACTGAGAAAGGGACCCATGCAGAGCCACCCCTGCATGGGCGGGGGGGCGGGGGGGGGGTCCAGACAAAGGCCAAGGACTCCTGACTCTCAAGGATCTTAGTTCCCTTCCTTTTTTTATATTAGAGGTAAAAGGAAAAAGTTGCAATTTATCTATTGTACAGACAGTATGTTTTATAGAAGCTATTTTTACAGGCAGTATGTTTTATAGACGCTATAGAGCTATGCTTTAATTTATTCAAAATAGAAATGAATTATATATGTGTTATTTGAAAATGAAAAAACAAGTAGTTACTGCCTTGTGAGCATGTAATTTAAGCATAAACGCATAAAATGATTAAAAAAAAAAACAACTTCTGAAGGCAACCCTGAGGAACTTTTCTTGCCTTCATGTCTACAAAAGGGACTAAAACTGATTTTCTCTAAATTTATTCTAGGGATTATCAAACCTGTTTATACATTTTTGGGCATGTCACAAAACTGACAATCCATTTTTTTCCATGTTAACACATATGCTATATTTTTTTCACTCTATAAAGTATTGGGTTATAGTAAGTTTTTTTTTTAATTGGTACATAAAACTAAGTTTCAAGGAATCCAAACCTATCCTATAACAAAATGGTGTTGAAGGAAAGGAGGTTTGTCTGTGGGCTACTTCAGGAGACCATAGCACAACTCCGTGGCTGAGAACTCGGAAAGGCTCTGCGGTTTTGCTGGAAGTAGCTGGAAACAGGAAGACAAGCCTGACCTGCTAGGCCAGCAGCCCAGGGCCTGGTTTAATAATGTATCACAGGAAACACTGTTAGCGCAGGAAGGGAAAAATCCTTGGAATTCTGTCCTTTCCACTATCTGGGAAGGACAGCCTTTGAAACTGTTGACATCCCAAGCCTGAAAGGCACCCCAAGGCCCTAAAGGCATGAAAGAGCCCACAGTGCCTAAAGGAAGAGGCCTGTGAACACCTTTGGGTGTCGGAGCCCCAGTCCCGGAACGCTGTCCATCAGTAACTTCTACACCCCCGCCCCGCCAACTGCGCAAGTCCTCAGAACACAGGCCGGCTCTCCTGGCGCCCCGGGCCCTCGGGTCACCCTGGGGCAGGGTCACCCTCCCCTTCTGGCCACGGCTGCTTTTGCTCTCCCATTCGTTAATAAAGTTTGCGTGCATGCCGGTAGGCTCGCTGATCTGTAATTCTTTACTGCATTGGCAAGAAGCAGGGTTTCTCCCATACAAGCAAATAAATTTCCAACACTCAGAAACAAAATTGGACTCTTCCACGTTCTGATGAAAGAAATTTTGTATAGGATTACATGTCACATTATATTAACTATCAGTTATGAAACTCACAGCAGCTTCTTCACGGAAAATTCTCCTGTTATCAGAATCTTATTTAAACAAAACAGAATGTAACTCCCTGAGGGTAGAAACGCTTACTGCACTTTACTTCAGCACATGGCTGAGCAGAGCCAGCCTCAAGGGTCTGCTGAACTAACACACAGGACTTGATAAAATTGAGGGGGAAAATGAAATAATCCTAACTCATGCCCACGTAATAAACCAAAGGTGAACACACTCTGACTGACGGGTATACACAGGCACAGACACACACCTACGTGCATGTAACAGTTTTTCTCCCCGCCCCAGAACAGTCGCCACTGACTTGGTGAAAATTAGAGCCCTGGCCCCAGAGCCTGGCAGCCCAGGAGCCGGTACCAGGACCGAGGGACTGGGCAGTCCGGCTGCAGCTCCTGCGGGCCTGCAGCAGCTCCTGCTCCCCGACACCCCTCTTTCCAGCCCCGCCCCGCCCCGCCCCCAGGGCCAGTCCTGGCCTTTGAGCTTGCAGTAGCCCCACCCAGGCCGCCAGCGCCCTGCCCCCTGCGTGCCTGCCACAGGCCACCACTGGCAGCTGCAGGAAGGCGGGCAGGAACAGAGGGTGGGGGGCAGGTTCTTCCCTCCATTCTGAGCATCCTCCAGGGCTCCTAAACCTCATTCCCTCTCTGCTCAGCCCCCAGCCCCCGGCGCTCTAGCCTCTCCCCTCCCCAGGCTGGCAGAAGCAAGTCCTGGGCCCCTCTCCTGCCTCCCACCCCCTCAGGACGACCAGGAAGGAGAGCCTGCCATTCTGAGATTCCTCTGCCGAGTCTCCTGCTCTCTGGAGCCCTTCTCTTTTTTAATTAATTTATTGTTATTCTGTTACGGTTGTCCTATTGCTCTTCCCTGCCCCACACACCCCATCCCCGCTCCCAGTCAATCCCTACCCTGTTGTCCACGTCCAGGGGTCACTTACACTGGTTCTTTGACTAACCCTGTCCCTTCTTCCCCTTCTCTCCCTCCCCTATTCCCTCTGCTCACTGCCAGTCGTTCCTTATTTCTACAAAGTCCTTTCCCTCTTCCTCCTTCTCAAGGTGTGACTCGGTGTGAAGCCAGGTGGCTGCTTCTCCAGTGCCCCTCCATGCTAACCTGCAGCCAGCCACTCGTCTTCCTGACCCCCAACACCCCCCATACCCCAGGGGCATCTTTCCCTGCGTGCGACTCCCCAACTGGTCTGCGCTGTGTCACAGGGCACCTTCACAGGCTCTCTCGCTTGCCAGCCTCCGGGGTGCTCTCTGCAAAGGCGCAGCTGGTAAATGGCAAGTCCTCTGGGACCCCAGGGGTTCCAAGTCCAAACCCCGTTTCTTTCCCCCACCCTGACAGAGCTGCCTCCCCCCCACTGGTGGGCATCTGGTGAGCTTGCCTAGTAACAGTATGTATGGTATATCGGAAAATGTATCCTAGGCCCTGGCTGGGGGCACAGTGGATAGGCACCAGTCTGCGAACCCAAAGGTCGCTGGTTCGATTCCTAGCCAGGGCATATGACCAGGTTGCAAGCCAGGTCTCCAGCCAGGTCCATAGCTGGAGGCAGGTGAAAGGCAACCACACATTGATGTCTCTCCCCCTCTCTTCCTCTCTCCCTTCCCCTCTCTCTGAAAATAATAAAATCTTTAAAAAAAGAAAAGGTATCCTAAGTCCAAAATGACTTGCACATTTTAAAAACACAACTTACTCCTAAACTGTAGCTAATCCTCACTTAGAGGAGTTTTAGCCTCCCTAACCCTCAAATGACAAAGAGGTTAAGGTCGTCCCTTTAAACCTATGACACAAGGTTTTCGAGCCCACCGTCACAAGTTCTACCTTCAGCCCCTCTTGATATGACTGAATTTCTCGTCAGTGCTCTAGAGGCGAGGGTCGTCGACAGAGGGTACAGCTGCCCCACGTGAAGTCACCGGAGAATGCGTCAACTGCACGTTCGCACCCAGCCCCCCCTCCCGTGTAGGAAGAGCCCCGGCTCCCACGGCTCACACACGGCTCGTGCTGGCTGCGCTGGGCAACGGGCTTCCCGTCCGCGCCCCTGCTCCTGCCTGCAGAGGCCGAAGAACTAAAGCCGGCACCCTGGGAAGCGTGTCCTCCACCTGCCACACCCTTTATGACAGCCCCGCGGGCTGGGAACACAGGCGCCTTCACTCGGGCACCGCACTGCGCTCAACGATGGAGTGACGATCGCCATGCGAGAGAAATGACAGAAAGCGCTAAATTAGATAAAAACCCCAACACCTAAACATCTAAACGTTCTAAACTGCCCAAAGTGGTTCTGTTACATAAAGATAAATATATGTAACAATGAAATTAACATAGTGAGAAAGATACTTCAAGTCTACACCACCTAGAGGGAAACAAAGCCGGTTCCAGGCATTGGACTCCCAGGGGATCAGGCGCTCTGGATGCAGGCCCCAACAGGACACGGCCACGAAACCACAGCTCAGCTCCGGACTCCCAGGGGATCAGGCGCTCTGGACTCAGGCCCCAACAGGACACGAAACCACAGCTCAGCTCCAGACTCCCAGGGGATCAGGCGCTCTGGACTCAGGCTGAGACAGGCCACAGCCACGAAACCACTGCTCAGCTCCGGACTCCCAGGGGAACAGGCGCTCTGGACTCAGGCCCCAACAGGACACGGCCACGAAACCACTGCTCAGCTCCGGCCTCCCAGGGGAACAGGTGTTCTGGACTCAGGCCCCGACAGGACACGGCCACGAAACCACTGCTCAGCTCCGGACTCCCAGGGGATCAGGTGCTCTGGACTCAGGCCCCGACAAGTCACGGCCACGAAACCACTGCTCAGCTCCAGATTCCTTCCCAGCACTTCCACTGGCGTGCCAGTTTGAAGTGCCTCACTGTGGACAAGTATCTAAATGCCTAATAGGTGCACAACCCATTTTCCCAGGAACAGAGAACATTAAAGAAATGCTAGTCAGTATCTGTGCCCTTGAAGATAAGACCTTTAAGTTTTAGGTATATAATGTAACGAGAGAACTCAGCAGTCCCTCAACGGTACTCAGCCTATGAACTGGAAGGAATCTGAGAAGGCAGATGAGTAATGCTAACCTGATCAGGGCAGATTTGTTGAAGTGGGGGGAGGGGGTTTCATGGTATAATTCCAACTTAGGTGGGACTTACGGTGAGTAGCCAGCAAAGTCAGCTCTAAAAAAGCTGCATGTTGACTTGGATCCAACATGATTAAAAAAATAAATAAATAAATCCCATCACTAATGTTGATGGTATAGAACATTAACTGACAATTACAATAATGAGGTAATAGTTACTGAGGGCCCACTCACTATATGGGGCGGGGGGGCAAAAGTAGGTTTACAGTTCAGAGGGCAGGAGTTTATTCTTGGATTGTTACTTTTTAATTCGTGTATCATTCATTTCTATTACAACTGTCAATGCTGTGCCCATCCTCGGAGCCACGAAGGCCGGCCGGGTCCTGGGCAGAGCTTCCCCGCGGACAGCCTGCAGCACCAAGAACCAGACAGCCAGAGTCCAGCAAAGAGTGGCCACAGTGACCTGCAGGAGGAGAGTCCTAGGAAATAACTTAAAAATCAAAGACAAAGGTTTGTTTTAAACTGAACATGTAAAAATGGGGCATAGAAAATGTGTATCACTACCCCTTAACCAATTATAATTAGGCATCTGAGCAAACAGATGAACTTCCACATTTTTAGAATATTTATGTATACACATATTTTAAAGTAGGCAACCCCTAATAGAATCATCATCCAATATATGCGCTTATAAAGAACTCCATTCTAACTTCCGTTAAAATCTTACCCTCACATGATAAGAATATTTCTAAATCAAAGAGGAACCCACATTAGTAAGTTTTATAAAGTAACTTTCTCCTTATCAACAGAAACACATTTCAGTATTATGAGAACAGACAGCTAGATAAAAGACACACCCAAAACAGCTCAGCAACTGCCTCTGAGCAAGCACAGCGCTTGTGCAAAACTTGAGTGCCCTTCCTGGGGACTGCGCACATCTTCCCTAGAGGAGAGAGGCCCATGTGCACACCACATACCCTCAGACCCACCACATGCTACAAGATTTTAAGTCACTAATGAATAAACCAGTCCAGTTTTAAGACTGTGGATTCTCCCCAAATTGCAAACTGCCTGGATATCACAATATCCCAGGTTAGGCAGGACAGACAGCAAACTGAGGCAGGGAGGAGGGAGACATGTCTCACCCACCAACCCAGCAGTCCTGAGCCTGATCCGATAATATTGCCAGGGGTCCCAACATCACCAGAAGCACCATGCTGACATGGGAAGAGGGTCCTTGAGATTCCATAGTTTCCATTGCCTGGGGAAGAAGGCCTTTCAGGCTGTGCTTTCATCCCAAGGCCAGAAAGGCTGAAGAGGGTACACGGTGCTCAAAAAAGGAGCCCAGAAACAACTCTGGTGAGTTGCCCACTTCTGCTCACCATCTGTTTTGCGAGGAAGTCCCTAGCACTTACAGAAAGAGTCCACTGGTAACTTGAGTGACTGCCCCAACTTTAAACAGCCGCCTCCTGCCACGTAGGTTTTGTACAATGAACAAGTGGAATCTGGAGCAAGATAAGGTTGAGGGCTAACACACCCCCACACAAACCTAAGTTTGGGTAGTCACCTTTCCCACCCCACCCCTCCCCCAGAAAGCTGGCTCCACCTTTGCCTGTCAACCAGTATGTAACCTTTTCACCCCATCCCACCCACTACGGAAGTCCTCGGATTCAAGGGCCTGGAGCACTAGCCGCCTGGCCTCCCGCAACCCTCACCACCTCAGCAAGGCCCGTCCCCTCCCATGAGAACAGGTCACCAATGAACCCCGGCCTGCATGCTAATAGATTCGCTGATCTGTAATTCTTTCCTGCGTCAGCAAGAATAACTGAGTTTCTCCCATAACGTCTTACGTAGCCTTTAAAAGATTAAGAAAATGGCGATACTGTTTTCACTATTTTACTCTATTTTTATACCAATGGCAAACCACCAACTAACATAGTCAAAAACAACATAGACTTTAAGTTTTCAAAAAACAGCTCTGCAAAGACCAAATGGAGACTGACGGGTTAACCTTAAGGCCAAGGCCGTGAGCATTCCCCGTTACTACCAGAAGCTGGCAAAGGGGTGCTCTTCCTAAAAGAAGTATCAGTCCGGGAGCCCATAAGGTCCCCTCCTCATTAATGTATTTGAGGTCCCCTCCTCATTAATGCATTTGTGGCAATCGCCTGAGACGGCAGCTCTGAAACCTACAGACTTGACAGACGCGCCAAGACCTTAACTCCAGCCTCAACCGTCACCCAGCGAACTCACTCAGGGCGGCGGGTCACTCTGGCTCCTGGGCAGCTGCAGCAGGTAACCGCTAAGTGCTACATCTGTATCGTTTCCATGGAGACCAAAGATGAGACAAGAACGAGAAATAAGGTCTTAGAAAATGTTACCCGTCGTGGAAGCCCTACACGCTCTACGACAAGTGTTAAAACGTGGACGGGTCCCGAGGCCCGACGTGGCGGACGGCAGGCTCCGCACGGCGCGGCACACCTGAGTGGGTACAGAAACATGAATAAAGCCTCACTCTTCCCCAAATCACGATCCTCTCAATTCAAAAACCTGTCAAGATAGAAAGTTTTCAAAAGTAACTGGTCAAGTAATTTATACCTGTGTTTCAGATCGAGTTGGCGCCACTAAAAATCGAAGCACCTGCATCCTGGGTCAGTATATTTGAGTCACAGGGAAGTTCTCGTGACTTTTGTGATGATGTTTTCAGGTTAACATCTGCTGCTGTAGGTTCGTATTATGAACTGCCATCCGAAAACTGATTATGTGTAGTGACAGTGCTGAAAACACACCTGACAGCCGGCTGCTTTGGCAAGAAAGTTCAACGTGAGGAAATATTCCAAACATGAAGATATGTGAACTGTTCATTTATATGCATTCCAGAAAAAGAGAGAAAAAGCTGAGAAAATGAACAGTATATTAAAAAGAAAAAAAAAAGTTCCAAATAGTTGTGGATTTAAATGCTCTGAAAATTAATGATTCTACTTAAGTTTATTCCTAGTCAATGATTCTTGGATTACAAAAGGTCATTCGTGCAGAACTGATTTTCCTACAGAATGAGACTGCCTTTCATGGAATTAAACATCCACACAATGGTCTTGACCTAGAAATAGATGTAATTTACTAACTCTGATGACTAGTCATCGTTAAAATGGTAACCAAAGACAACTAGCAAACTCTTCCCTGAGTCATGTTCTAATGGTCAGGGTAAAGTACAATCTGATGGCAAGAAATGAGCAAACAAAACAAGAATTTAGGGCTAAGCATATAAATAATGGAGGCGAGAAAGACCGAACCTGGCAGCATGCCCGCAGCCTCCGATCCCCACACACCTCGTTAGCATCCACCCCCACCCCCAGGTGGCTTCCAGGATGCTGGGGAAAACCCAGTTCCTCAAGAACATCAGGTCTGTGCCCCAGGCGGTGGCGCTGACTCTGTCCCCTGCAGCGCCCGCTGCCCCCGCCCCCACCCCACACAGCCTCACCCAGTCTCCCACGGGGTCTGGGCTGCAAGGCTACTGTCCAGAAGGCTTTGTGATCCTACCTACAGGGGTATTTCCTATTTTTCCTATCTCTACCGCTTGCTGCTTTGCTCCGCTGCACTTCCTGCGATGTGCAATTTACCTTTACTGCTTTGCCTCCGCCTCAGATGCAAGTTTCTGGGAGGCAGGAGCTACAACTGTCTTGCTCTCCATTTGGCCCCCCAGCGGAGGGCGCCTGGCCCAGCAGGCATGCAACCACTGGTGCATGTGAACGAAGCCCCGTATTTTACTTACCTTCCCTATTCTTCACCATAACCAGGCGAAGCACTTAGTATTACCGTTTTAAAGACGAGGCAACAAAAACTCAGAAATATTATGGGATCTATTGCTCATAAGCGTAAAAACGGGATAGAGATACAGGCTGGTGCAGATGCCTGGCTGCCTCCCGCCAGTCCAGGTCCCACCCAGCATCTAGACTCAGCCCTTGGTCCTGCCCAGCTTCCTCCTCCTCCGGCCCCAGGCAAGTCACCCGTCTCTCCCAGGATTTGGGCTTCCAGGGTCTTCGAAGCTCTGGATAAGAAAAGCAGTGCTTCTAAATGCGGCGATTTTGCCCCACAGAAGACATCTGCTACTACCTGGAGACATCTCTGTTGTCACAACCAGGGAGAGGCTGCGGGTTTCTAGCAGACAGAGGCCAAGGATGCTGCTCCCCCAAAAAGAATTATTCAAACCCAAACGTCCTGGCACTGAGGCTGGGAGGCCGTGACAGACAAGACCCTGCTGAGAACAGGGGTACAGGTGCCGTGGGGCTCAGGAGCCAGAGGGGTGACAGACATGAGTTGAGCAGGATTCACAGAAAGAAAGGGACAGACTGTGACTTTTACCACCTATCTTTTCCAAGTTCAGGTTACACTCTGCAGTGTTTATTTTTTCAATGGCCTCGTACATTATGGTCCTTCGACACCCACAGGCCCTGTTTGCACATTTAACTTACACATGCTTCATTTCCGCACCAGAAAGTATCCCTTCCATTATTTCCTGAGCCCTCTCCCACGATCCTGTTGTGTTTTCTGCTTGTGATAAGGAACATGGCTACAGGAGGCATCAGTCTTCTCCCAGCTTTAATTAAAACAACAGCCACAGATGACAAATGGCAACTCGGCCTGTTTCAAGGACAAATTAGAGAGTAGGAGAAACTTTCAGCATCTGGGCTGTGCCCCCATTTAAAGGGAGAGGAGAGATCTCCTCCCTCCCAGAGGATTGTGTGGTAGGTAGGGGGTCAGCCTGGGGGTGCCACACAGTATGCTTTTATTGAGACAGGACGTCAGACTTTAAAACTACCCCTGCTCCCCCCCACCCCACCCCATCCCCAGACTCAGGTGCCCTTAGCCAAGCTACCTAGACGTTTCAAGTTCCCATGTGACTCTAGCGTACAGCTAAGACTGAGAATCACCAGGCTAGTCCAGGTCTCCCTTTTCCCATGTGTACCCACTGAGGTTCAGGGAAGCTAAGTGTTTTTGCTCAGACTCCTGACTAGCTAGGAACAGGGGCAATTGGAACACAGTTCTTCTAAGGCAGTGTTTGCAGGGTATGCCTCCTAATAGCAGTCATAAAATCAGCTTAATGGTTGGTCCACAGCACTTTTTAAAAGGGCAGACAGGAAAAACAGAGCGCAATGCACGATAGGGGGGTTAGTGCTCTCACATGACACCGTTGGTATAGTTAAACATGTGCGCACGCGTGCCGAGTCTCCGTCTGCCCTTTTCTGCCTTTACTCCCAGCCCAGGGGGGCTGCCCTGCAGAACGCGTGGCTGGGCCCTGTAAGGGGTTCTGGCTGGTCAGACAGGGAGAGGTGCCAGCAGGTCACAGGGCCACAGGACAGTGTTTGCGGCCACTCTTCCCAGTGGCCCCGCTCCCGGGCCCAGCTCTGGGGTGCAGCTCCTGGTGGCGCTCCCCTTTCCTCAGGCCACTGCTCACAGGGCCTGGTGTTTCGGGCTCCTCCGTGGATTCCTTAGGCCGGCTCCCACTTCCGGAAGCAGCCCTCCAAGGAAATGTTTCCTGCCAGGACACCAACAGACACAAACACAGGCTTGTGCGTACCGGGTAGCGCTTCAGGAGTATGCGCGCATGGTAACATCAACTGCACTATTTACTGTGGGCTGTGGTCAAAGAAGGTTGAGAAGTACTGTCATGGTCCTTCTGACGACACCACGGCCTCTCCTGGATGACACAAGGAGCCACTGGGTGAGACATCTAAAACAACACTTCAAGAGCCCTTCTTTACAATGTTAGCATTAACTGAATTGTAAGTCCTGTCCCCAAATAAGAGAAACATGTTTATTAAAATGGATTTTTAAACACTGTTTAACTCTGCCCAATGGCCCCGTTGGTAGCTGGTAGGCGCATTCCTCACCAGCGCTTAGCACACATGAAGGATGAAAGAAATGGAATTAGGGACCCCTCGTCAGCTTTTAACTCTTAAAAATCTGTGCTTGTATCAAGGAGCCTCAGTTTTAAAATTGCTTCCAGAATGTCTTACCGAACATAAATGGAGCCATTTTTGTCACAGTCAAGTCCCACATTAAGACCGTACAGTTGGCCCAGCTCTCACTGATTCTGGGAGAGGAAAGAGGGAGGAAAGGAGGCAGCTTTCAACGTCTACACTCTGCTCCTCTTTGCAGGATCTGAGGGTGAAGGGCCAGAAAAAGAACTAAACGCCCCAGGCCCCATCATTCTCCAAAACCATCTCTCCCGCTGCCCTGTGGCCTTATGCAGATGGTTAGCAAGGAAAGTCTCTGGACCTATGTATGGTCATCTAACCTCCATACATCTGGTGGCCAGTGGCCAAAACATGGGACAGTTCCTTCATGGTGCCACCTTCCGACAGCCAAAGGGGTGAGTCCAGTAAAGTGTCACACTATTACATTAATATATAGCTGTATTTAGGCATGGGCACCACTAAATCCAAATTTAAACCACCCGGTATAAAAAGAGTCAAAGGAAATGCAATCACAAGGAAACAGACGCAAATGAAAACAATGGTTATTCTTCTCGCACTTGTTAATGTAAACTCCTGGAAGAAGCAACACTTCCCTATTTCACTATGAAGTTGTTCATGCTCACACTGGCCATTCAAGAGAAATGCAACTTCATGCTGTCACCAAAATGTGCATATTACATACGTTCCTCTGTAATGGGAACTAAACTATAACGTATTAAATGCTTTAGCTGCAGAGAACCTTCCCATATATTCCCCACCCTTTAGCGCCACAGGACATGCCCCTGAGGTAGGGAGGTGACAGTCCCACGCCCAAGAGAAAGAAACGTCCACAAGGGAAACAACCGAAACTTACACCACGGTAAACCCGGAATGTCTCATCCGCTATACCATGCTGCCTCCCCAAGGTGAATTGACCCAGCCTGCACACGGATACGCTTTGCAGCTAGAAAGAGGAACCTGCAGTACTGAATTCTGTTTTCCTATGCCTGATTCTACAACAGGGAAAAAAGGACCCCAATAACCATATCAATCTTCCTGAGCCCATTAACACACACACACACACACACTGTGATGACTCCGGATTTTTCTAACTGAACGGCTTCTAGTAGTGGCTGTGATCTCAGAAGTGGATCTAATTCTCAGCCTATACTGAACTCCGAATTCTCTAGGGTCACCAAGGGAATCTGAAAGACTATTAAGAGATAAATTGCCAATAGTTAAATAATTCAGTAGCCAAAGCCCATGAATGGCATTATATAAGAATAGCAGTGTTCGAGCATTTTACTGGCTGACTTAGAAAAATTAGGCCTATTATTAACCAAAGGGCTACAGACCTTGCCCTATCAGAGTGCGTTATCAGAAAACAAAGGAAACCTGAGGTCGGTCCACAACCTGAGCGTGTTTCAACTTTATTTTGTTCCGCACCTCCTTTCGTATCATCATTCTGGTGCAGGTCAGAGCGAGGGGCGGGGAGACCTCCAGACCCAACGCTCCCCTGTCGGAGGGGAGGGGTACGGCTTCGGCGCCGCGAACACCCCGCAAAGTCACTTGCCGAGGGGACCCACAGTGCCACCGCCGGCGTTCGCGGCCAAGGAAAAAGCACGCTAACATCTCATTGTAAGTTTAGCAACTTTCTAGGACAGGAACGGTGCTCTGTGTTCGGGCTCTGCGGCCGCGCGCAACCCAGCGGAGCGTCCTCGCGGCCGGGGCCGAGGCAACGGCGAGGCGCGGGGGCCCCCCGGTCAGCAGTGCCCCCGCCTCGTTCGCGCTGACCTGCCCGTCCGCCGCCCGGCCGGGCAGCTGTTGATCTGGGGCCATTTTTTAAAAAGAGGAGACCGAGAGCGGCTGGGAAGGGGGCGAGGCGGCCCGGGCCCGGGAGAGCGGAGCAGAGGCGGGGAGGGGGCGAGGACGTCCCGGGAAAAGTCGGAGCCGAGCGGCGGCTGCGAACTGGCGCGGCCCGGGGGCGGGGCTGGGCGGCGGGGCAGCGCGAGAGGAGCGAGGACGGGCCCCGCGGCGCAAAGTTCCGCGTCGGGCGCGGGCGCCGGCTGCTCACCTAGCAGGAGCGTGGTCCAGGTCCGGCCGCGCCCCGCGCGCCGCAGGCCCAGCGCCCCGCGCAGCCCGGCCGCCAGGCGCCCCCCGAGGCCGCCCCCGGAGGGAGGCGCGGCGGACTCGGCGCGGGGCCCCTTCCTGCCCGCGGCGCCCTTGCGCCCGGGAGACGGGGGCGCGCGCTCGGGCCCGGGCTCCCCGGCGCCCGGCACCCCCCTCAGCGGCGACGGCGAGGCGCGGGGCGGCTGGGGCGGCTTGGGGGCCGCGTCGCGGTGCTTGTTCCGAGCCTGCAGGACCATCTTGGCATAGTCGCGCCCGCTGGCTGCGCGCGCCCGGACGGCGGCCCGGCGCCGCTCACTGTCGGCGGAGGGCGGGCCGGCCCCTCCCCGCGGCCCGGGAGGCGGGGAAAGCTGCGAGGCCGGGCGGTGGCTGCCTGCCTGGCGCTGCGGCCGGGAGGCGGCGCGGGACCCGCTCGCCCGCCGCCGCGGCTGCGGTTGTCACGGCGACCACGGAACGCCGGGGGGCGGGGGCGGGGACACCCTGGCGGTGGCCCCGCCCCCGCCGCGCCTCCGCGCCGGACGCGCGCTCGGGCCGCCTAGCGCGCACGCGCGGACTTCCGGCGCGGGCGGGCGCCAACTCGGTGGCCGCCTGGCGACCCCTGTCCTGCTCAGGAGCCGCGCGGAAGTCGGCCGGCCCGAGCGCAGACCGCTCTCCCGGAGCGGCCGCCGGGCGCTCGGGGAGCGGCGGGGACGCAGGATGGCCGCCGGCCGAAGGTCCGTCCCGAGGAAGGCTGCGCGTGCCGCCGGGGCCCTGCCGCCGCCACGGGCCGGGGAGGCGCGGGGTCGCTGGCCCGGGCGGGGGCTCCGGGACGACGGGGCGGGGCGCAGCGCGCGCCCTGCGGCGGGCGGGCTGGGCGGCCGGCGGGGGCGGGGGTCGCGTCGTGTCCCGTCCCGCGTGCGCCCCGGCGCGGGAGGCGGCGGAGGGCAGCCCCGGTTCTCTCGAGCGCCTGACGGTGCAGCGCGACTCCCAAGTCAACAAAACGCTGTTTCACGAACTGTCCCCTGGCGGCTTGAAAGAAAGAAAGTGGAACTTGATTTGCTCGTACCCAACTCGAATCGAAAACGTGTCTTCTTTCACGCAGCCTCGGAATGCGCGCGTGAAGGCAGTCGGGGCGGGTCCCCGTTACCCTCCTCCCTCGACCTCCGCGTTTAAAAAGAAATGTTTTTCTTTTTCGCCGAGCCGTGCAGCCGGCTGGATGACAACTGAAGCGTTCTAGTCCTTGCTCTGTCCGGGGGACTAGTTCCAAGAAGTTGTCCAAGAGTCCCAGTTTTGTCATTCGAGCCGCATCGTGTTGATTTGTCTTCATCGTACCTGCAGGGTCTGCCCGGACCCCTGGATCATCATCGCTCTTCACTTTCTCCGCCCACAGATTTCTTTATTAAGGCAGCGGATAAGGGGCATTCGCTATCACACCCTTTGAAAGGACAAGTGACTGTTTTGTAAAGGGAATTTAGGTTTCCGTGCTAATACTCCCTCATCGTCTACAAACTGTGAAATTTGGATTTTCGGGTGTTTTTATTGGAGCAGGAAGCAACTATCTTTAAACACGCAAAGACTGAAGGTGATACTGCAGGATGCTTGGGTTCTAAAACAAGGTATCAGGTGGATCCAGTATTACCCGCTTGGATCAATTTTTAACTTACTACCCATTAGAGTAAAAGAAAGCTATTTCCATGCCGCTGAAAGGGAGTGCAAATAACTTGTCCACCGATTTTTCTTTAAATGACTAGGAAAAACACATGGAAAAGAGGTTGAATGTCTGGCGTATTGGGTCACTTGTCTGTCTCCTATACATTTGTAGGCATGGATCCGGGACTTGCTACCTTCAGCTGGCACTATTGTATCAGAGACACTTGGATGAATAATCGAGTGAATGAATGCGGCTGATAACCCAACCAAGTGATGATTTGTAAAGCTGTGTTTTGTAGAGCATTCAAAAGTCTTGAGTTCTTAGAGGACATAGAACCTTTCTTACTCTGTTTCATATTGTTCCACAGAGCCTGAGCCAGGTGGCTTGTTGAATCGAAAGAGGAACACGTGTGTGAAGACATGCCCACGGGTTTTTCTCAGTTCCACATGTCCCCTTCTCTGCTTGGCTTCCCAGTAGGGAAGCCCGGCGAGGGGCAGAGTAGCACATTGGTGTTAAAAAGCATGGTGACCTGAGGCCCAGGCTCCAGTCTTGGCACTGGCATGTAACAGTGCAGTAACCGAGCCAAGTTACTAGACATTTTTGAGTCTCGGTTTCCTCATCCCTAAAATGAAAGAAACAAAAACATCCACACGGCAGGCTTATAAAAATTAAAGAAGACACTGAGGGTAAAGTACCTAACCGTTGCTTCCATGGAAGTAATTTGTCAAGAAATGTTCAAAGCCGCGGATGATGTGCAAGGCAGATGGCAGGTCCTGGGCCCTCCCAGAGCCTGAGGCTCCCCGTCCAGGACTGCGGGGGTCAGGGAGACGGAGCACAGACAACAGTGTCCTCTTTGGACCAGTCCTGAGGGCTTCACACTTGTCAGCTGAGCAGCTGATCCTCCCCTGAAGTTGCTGCTTCCCACACGTGCTTGATAAACCATGCCCTTTCGGGGGTCATGAAGTCTGTATAAAATGGTAGGCAACTCCTTTGGCCCTCCTTCGCCCGCCCCCAGCCTCCAAAAGGAGGGGTTCCACACACAGGGAAGGTGGTAGGCAGAAACCGGAACACTCGTGGAAGGTTACACGTCAGGTTGAATTCTGTCTTGAGGATTGTGGGATCTGCGGGAGCAGCAAAGTAGTTTGCTCATCTCTATCCTTAGGCCAGTGCCTGCCACATAGTGGTGGATGCTAGGAAACAGAAAAGGAAACTGCAAGCTGGGTTGGGCACCGTGCATGGATGGTCCTATGACCTGATTCAAGCCTATAATAGAGAGTAAACATTGTAGTTACTGACCACCTTCAATGTGGTTTTCTTCCCAGGACTTTCAGGCACAGTCGGAAGGTACTTCCTTACGTGACACGGAAGCAGTGCTGGACCCAGGCAGCTCGGTTCCCAGGACAGGAACCCACTGGGGCAGCCACTCACGAGGAAGCCCTGGTCTGGAGCCCCTTGTGCGAACTCAGTCCTTTTCTCACTAAAAGCTCCACTTGGGGCATTTGAAATTAAAATTTTTTTTTAATTTTTAATTGAAAAATAATTATTTAAAAACTTGGGAGAGAGAGAAGAGAGATTACAAGGACATGCATAAAATCAAGAGGAAGAGCGTAAAATACTAGAAGTGAATAAACGCATGCCCCAAAATACTGATATGAGTAGGCAAGAGAAAGTCAAATCAGGCCAAGAGACGACTGTACTGGGAACTAACTTCCTTCATAGAAAAGGCCCCTTTAAAACTCCCCAATTCCTCCCTTTTCTCCCGTTGGCTTTGCTACCCACAGAGCAACGCCAAAGGGGAACCGTGACGGTGGCACCCATTTCTCACTTCCCTGGACTAAGTCACTTGATGTCTTTAAGGGAGAAGTGTGTGGGGGTCAAGTGCTAGATTCCGGTGGCTGTTTCCTTCAGCCAGTTGCTCATGTTAAAAGAGGACCCTGCCCACTCCCAGCACAGTTCACCGTAAGGGAAAACAGGTGCAAGGCAGTATCTCTGTGTGACATTCACTCCTCGCAGCAGAAGGCCAGCATTAACTTGTCACCGTGTGACAATATATCCCTCTGGTCTCTGGGGGCAGGGGACAGATGTAAATTGCTACATTACTGCTTTTCAAATTTTATCTACTGTCTTCCTCCTAGCTGACCTTGTAATTTAAACTGTTCATGCTCCAGTGAGTGTTCCCGAGAAGCTCAGAGTTTATTATCGGTTCTGGTTAGAGGGCTTCTCAAGAACCACTTGGTTGCAGAGCGGCCTGTCGCTCTGAAATGCAGTTCCTCTCACTGGGGGCTTACTATGTCCTTAGGACCTTAGTAGGTATTAAAAATTCATATGCCAAGGTCCCATTCCCAGAGGGCTGACAGTTTAGTTGGAGAGACAGGGTACGCTGGAACAAAATCTAGTTCCATAGGGAAATAACATGATTAGGAGCCCAAAGAGAGAAAGTGATCCGAAGAAGAGAGGCTACAGATGGTGCAATTGAGGAGTTTTCAGAAGAGGTGAAACTCAGGCTTGGCTTTGCTAGGACAACAGATTGTGTTTGAACAAACAATAATAATAATAATACAAAAAAGCATGAAAATGCATTTCAGACAGAAACAACATTTTAGAAACCCTGTGTGCCTGGCACATAGTAGGGGCTGGTGTGAATATCTTGAATCCCTTTGGGGATGAGGAAGGGAAGAAGCAACGAATTAAGTTTGAGTAATAAACAGATGGGTTAAGAACAAAGACATGAATGAAGCAGTAAGTGGATCGGGAAATGCCCAGGTGCCCCAGCATGGATCCCGGCTTACAAAGCCCCCGTATTCACCTAAACCTGAGCTGACTCCCCCCTGAAAGGATGCTGGGCTCCCCCCACACCCAGGTGGCCTTAGGAATACTGGGAGCCCATGAATTCCACCTCCAGCCCCTGACCTGGGCCAGGACCTGCTTGTACCCCGCAGGCTTTTGCTGACACCCGGCCAGAGGTCTGGCCTCTCTCCCTCTCCTGCCCTGACACAAATAAGGGGGGATCTGACTCCTGTAGACGTCTGGGGTCTGTTGCCCATCCCCACGCTCCAGGGTTAGCCCATGGACGTACCACACAATTTATCACCTCATCGCCAGCCTCATCATGTGCTCCCAGCAAATGTTAAACCCAGAAGTTAGTTCCCCTTATGTTTACCTTACCTGTGCTAAATTTCTTTCATGACTAGTTGGTCATGCATTCTGGTGAGATGAGGACTAGGACCTTCACAAGGTTGGCCCTTAGGATGGAGGACAAGAAGGGGACAAGTTAGAGGATGGGTGGCGCAGGGGAAGTGCGGGGGCAGAGAACAGATGTTGGGGCCCCTCAGGCAGCTGGGTGTGAATTTTAGGGAAGCCTCCAGCCACCTGCTGAACCCCAACCTGCCTCATCACAACCTTTTCAACTAGAGGAGCCCCCTGGACAGTTTTCTTTCCTGGGACCCCCCTGGACAGTTTTATTTTAAAGAGGGTGCTGCTGCTTTAAAAAATGAAAGTCAAGCAGAACACAGGAAGCTTCTTAAAACGCCCCGTGGCCCCAGAGAGTGGAGCATTTGGGGTTAGTTCAAAGGTTTCCTGCCCTTCTAGCCAGGAAGTCCCTGACCACGCCTCCCAAAACCCAGCCTGAATGGGGGTCTCAGTCTCACTTCAAACGAAGCAGTTCTGCGTGGGGAATCCCACTCCACAGCACATTCAGATGCTTTCTTTTCTTCCACGTTGCCTTTTTGAAGACAAATATTTTCCAGATTCCTCCATTGTGAATATTTAATACTCGATATACATCTGTGAAGAAGACACAAACAACTTTGGCCTGTAGAACAAATGGAAAGAGCAATAGAGATACATTTTCACCAAGATTATGCTTCATCCTTCTTTTTGGAGTCATATTTTGGAGGAATTGCTGTTGAATGTCCGTAATAATTCTTCTTTAGTAGTTTCAGATGGATCTTGGAAACAGGACTTGAAAATACTGCCAAGAAAATGAGGCAGGTGACAACAGGCCATGTGCTATTCATAAAACCTGTTAAGAGGTCACACAGGTATTGATTATATTGCACCTTTGGTGTCACCTGACCTTGCGCTTTTCCAAATATTGTATTTATTTGTTTATTTTTAGAGAGAAGGGAAGGAAGGGAGAAAGAGAGGAAGTGGCCTCCCGAACATGCCCCGACAGGGGACCAAACCCGCAAGCCAGGCAAGTGCCCTGACTGGGAATTGAACCAGCAACTTCGCAGGCTAACACCCAACCAACTGAGCCACACAGGTGAGGGCTGACCTTGTCCTTGGAACCAGCAGGCAGTGGGGCACCGAGGGCTAGGGAACACCCACAGCTGCCCTTCCAGGTCTCACTCACCTTGACATTACTCAGGAGCCTTTAAGAAATGCCGAAGCCTTGAACTCCCCCTGACCCATGGCATCAGCCAGGAAGGGCATCTGCGCCTTTCGGAACCCCCTCCCCCACGACGGCCAAATGGTCAAGCTGAGACCCACAACTTCAGGGAAAGGAAAAGAAGAAAACCCTGTCTGTTCTTATTCCTTGGTTAGATGCTTGATTTTGAACATGTACTGATTTCATGCAGAGGCTGCGCAGTAAAAGGAGACAATGATGAGGTAACGGGGAACGAAGGATGTGGGTGGGATCAAGGTGCAGAACTGACTTTCATGCGTCAGAGGCAGACCTTTGTCCTTGGCACTGGCCTCGGTTTGAGTCCCTCCTTTGCAGCCTCTCAGCAGCACTGAAAGCAGGTCACAGGTGCTAATTCCACCCCGGTGCACAGTAGGACACCGCATGGGCGGGAAGCAGTCTGGACCTGCAAGCTGAATGCCCGCGTTTGCTCCTCCCCTCGGGCCACTCCGGATCTGCTACCGCTTGGGGAACCAGGGTGGATGCCTCCCCTCCCCGCTTCTCCATGGCCTGGCCAGAAGCTCAAGAGCGATGGATATAGAAGAGTGATGGCTATTGGAAGGAAGGAAAAGAAGATAAATGAATCAAGGGGAAGGAGCAAGTGTGAGGAGCCAGCAAAGAGAGTCATGAAATACTTTGGAGAGAAGGTCCACATGCCAAGTCGCATTTTTCTGCAGCTACGCAAGCCTGAGACGCATTTCTGGAGCCAGCCGAGGAAGGGGCCCCTGGAACGATAAGTATTTTGAGAAACAAAGAAATGCAGGCGCGCAGAGGCACCCTGCGAAGTAATGTGCAGAAGCGATTCAACACAGGAATGGTGGACGCGTGAATGCGTTCTTTACGCCCAAAGACGAAATGACTAAAGGTTAAAACATCAAAGAACAGAAAAGGCCTCCCAATAACAACCAGCTACCATATAACTAGCCTTCACCAGGTCCCAGACACTGTCCGGACTTTCATACACGTATTGAATCCTCACAGCCTACGAGGTGCAGGGTGGGAGACAGGGAGGCTGTGTAACTCACTCCAGGTCAGACAGCGTGTTAGAAGGGGTGCTGGACTGTGAGCCCCGATGGGGCCACCCTGCCCCTCACTTGACTCTGCTCTGTCTCATGAGGTGGAACGTTCAGAAAAGACAGATCCCATGAGCTCTGGTTTCCCGCAAGCACTAAAAATTGCTTCCTTGGAAATAAAGGCTACGTACGAAAGCCCACCCAACAATTACAGACTTTCACAGGAACGTATGCTCAGGGCATGGGGATTAACTCGGGTCCTCTTTAACTTAGGCATGAAAAAGTAAGCCATTTGCAGACTTTGGGACTCTATTGTTAGGAGCACCACCGCGGACAGCCTGCCACCACCCCCACGTGGTTGCGCAAAAGTGTTTGGTGGCTGTTGGGAAAGCAAGCGGGAAGGTGTATGAAACTCGACACCAGCAGTTTGTGTCAGGCCTCCCACATGAATGCGTTTCTTGGTGGCAGAACAGGAACCACACCTGTCACCGTGTTGTGGTCGTACCTGGTGGGATGAGCTTCAGGGCCCCCTGCTGACCGCTGAGACTACTGGACAGCAGCTGCCGGAGCCGCTGCATTCATTGCGTAAGATTTGATCACTCCTGGCTGACAATTCTCCTCTTTGAAACAGCAAGTGGCGGTCATGATGGGGTGGGAAGGGGGTGGGTGGGATCAGCCATTCCCCCAGGACATCTAGGTGCTCAGGTATCATGGTCCCTTAATACTGCAGGTCAACTAGGTGACTTTGGTCAAGTCACCAAAGGACACTGTGAGAGGATGAAATGTATAATTTCCCAAGTTGCCTCTAGCTAAAAAAGCAAACAAACAAACAAAATACTCGTGATATTCTGATTAAAATGAGACCAGCGTATAATTTCAGTTCCCTTTCAGAAGGGTGGCTTGATTGCCCAATTTCACCACATGTTTTCCTCTTATCTTCAGTCTTCTCCCAACGATGCACCCCACGTCTCTTTCTTTTCATTTCACATGAGTAGATTTTGTAAAGCCCTACTGCGCCTCTGGTCTGCAGACTCTAAATTAGACATTGCTTGTATTCAGTGCATGTTAGCATTTATTTAGGTTATTAGCCTGAAGCATATTTATGTACCCAGATACCCCTTGGTCATTCTACACTCTTTTGCCACTTGTTACAAACAGTAACAATCCCACCTAAAGTGCTTTTGTGACGTTTCATTCAAGAAAATAAATCATATGAGAAAAGTTTGTTTTCAAACATTGACCAGTGCCCTTGGTTATGCTTCAAATTTTTAAGAAGGACTTATGAGTGACAGCCCCATTTGGTGGCTAATGATCACAAGGTTCCCAACGTCCATGCCCAGGACCAGAGCTCTACGTGGTTTTGTTAGTTAAGAAATGTGATGGTGAAAACTTCATTCATGAAGTTAGCATGCATGGGCTGGGCAACATGCCTGATAGTGACAGAACGAATGAATAAAACATGGTTCTACCTTTAAGTCCAGGAAAACAGGAAGATGCATGAGTGAATAACTGCGAGGAGGTAAAAGTTGTAGTAGTCACCCTCTGGGGCATCCCTGCCCTTCACAAGGAATCCCTGAGTTCAAAGGCAAACTCAGGAAAAAGCAAAAATGCTTACAGGCTGTATTTCTCTTCCATTGAAAATGGCTGTATTATTGATCTCACAGGGGAAACTCGGTTCTCACAACTCAGGCTCTCTTCGTGGCAGAGAAGAATGTCAGTGAGAAAACTAAGTTTGCTTTTCAGTCCCTGAAATCATCTGATATGACCCCAGTTGGAGAAGCAGTACCAGGAGACAGCTTTTCCGACCTGTCCGTTCCTTATGTTTAGACAGCGCCTTCATTTCTGCCACATGAGTTCACCTAGATCCGTTTCCATGCATCCTCCTTTCCCTCCCCCAACATTCTAGCCCAAGAAGCTTGTTATGCTCCTCTAACGTAGGGAGAGGTGGAGGCTCCGGGGAGTTTTCAAAGCATAGCTGCGATTTCTGACAACCCTTCCCTCAAGAAGAGGGGCCTCTGCTCTCTCCAGGAGCATGGGCAGAACTCCAGGCTGCCTCGCCCAGGCAACGTGTTGCAGAGACGCCGTGAGCGGGAGGCCGCGTCGCAAAGGCAACTGACAGAGGACTCGCCTCTGTCCTGTGACAGGTGCCCTGGGAGCCTGAGCCTTCTTGTAAGAGGAGTCCCAAAGCCACCGTGCTGGGAGGGCCGTCCTATATAGGAGGAGGGGCCCAGCACCGCCGGTTCCTAGAAGCCGCGGGCCCCAGGGCACCCTGGTGAGTAGTCCTCTGCTCCATGCTGTGTGCAGGTGGCGTGTGGCGAGGACAGGCAGCACTGGTCCCCAGTCTGCCTCCGATGAGTTCTTGGCTGTGTCACCCATTGAAGGCGGGTCCTTCACATTGGTAGGTGGGCGCCACACAACCGTCCCACGGAGCATTGCTGGGCTTTAGAAATTTCGTCCACCCGTGGGCTCACATTTGGCTGGCTCAATAGGAAAAAATATTGTCTTCTGAGCTCAAGCTGGTTTTTTTTCATTTAGCTTGGGTTTTAAGGTCATCGTTCTGTTGAAATTATAAATTTCCACAGTGCTTCTTCCAAATAGATGGGTAAAAAAAAAGCATATTTTTATTATAATAAACTCCAGGCTGCAGGGAGACTGGGACCGACTCGGCACCTGGGGCTGAGACACCAGCACGTCTCCCAAATTGAGTCAACAAATGTTTACCGAGCGTTGGTTTTATTCCATATGTGTTTTTTAAAGGAGCATCAGCTTGGTTTTGCCTGCCATGGAATCAAAGTCCAGTGAAAAGATTCATTGTCAAAGTTATAGTTCTGCTCTCCAGGCTTCTTTTAATCAAGGCCCTCCTTCTCAGTAAAGAAGGGGGAGAATAAAGGAGAGGGGTCAGGACTGAGACCAGGAGTAAAGAATGTTGAAAAAATTACATATAGCACCTGGTCTATGGTAGGTGCTCAATCTGTGCTAATTACTGGTCGTTACTATTCTTGCCTTACTTTTCCAGTGTATCTTCACCAGGTGGATACAAATAAGGTCAAGCTGACTCCTGTGTTCGCTGGGAGAGGTGCCAGGAGCTTGTCGGGGGTCTATGAGACCACCTCATTTGCATGTTGGTAGATTCACCTCCCGGGAATCCCAATAACCTGATGTCCCAGTTTTATGTTCGCATTCTGGAAACATACCTCACTGCCACTCCCACCATTACCTGTAGTTCTTAGTGTAATTGTCGACTTCATTCCCACTGTTACCTGTACTTCTTAGTGTAACTGTTGACCCGTATGTCTGTTTCCTCCCTGAAGGCAGAGATGTATGTCTTCAGAGATATATGTCTTCCGTCCGAGCTCCCTCCTCTTTCTGGCACATAGCAAGGATGTGATAGCTTTTTTTTCCTCTTTAACTATCTGACTTTGCCTTTAAATTGACTTTCAGATTCTTGGCACGAGTGACAGCATTAAAAAAATATTTTTTGTCTTGTTTCTCCTCCCGAGAAAGGGTCAGCCCTTTGCAAACATCAGGGGTGGCCTCACCGAACCATCTCCGCTTTCCAGAAAGGCGAACTTAAAGCCTGGGGAGGCCAGGTGCTTTTCTGTTCAACCTAAAGATGTTTTTTGCCATGAAGAAATTGAAATAGGGAGCCTTTATCACCCAGACTCAGAGTGGCACTTCTGACCTGAATGTCCCTCTGCGTCGGAGGCGACAGCCCAGTGCACGCTGATGTCACCCAGGTTTGCTCTGGCACAGCGACGTCATTTAGGAAGAGGCTTTCTGGCCCTGGCTGCGGTGGCCCGGTGGATTCAGCCCTGAACTGTGAACCGAAAGGTTGAAGGTCAGGGCACATGACTGGGTTACAGGCCAGGTCTCCCTCCCTCTCCCTCCTTTCCCTTCTCTCTAAAAGTAAATAAATAAAAATCTTTTTAAGCCCTGGCTGGTGTGGTTCAATGGACGGAGTGCCAGCCTGTGAACCAAAGGGTCGCCGGTTCGATTCCCAGTCAAGACACATGCCTGGGTTGCAGGCCATGTTCCCAGTTGGGGGTGCTTACGAGAGGCAACCACATGCTGTTTCTCTCCCTCTCTTCCCTCTTTTCCTTTCTCTCTAAAAATAAGTAAATAAAATCTTTTTAAAGAAGAATAGGCTTTCTAATTTCCTCTGTGTCTCTGACCTAATTAACAGCCACATGAGTGGACATTATTGTTGTCCCAAAAACGCCTTAATATGTTTATTAATTTAAAAATACAAACTAAAAGACAAACAAACAAAAAACAGCCCTGGATGCAAACTGAACCCAAAGGTCGCTGGTTCGATTCCCAGCCAGGGCACATAACCAGGCGGCAAGCCAGGTCTCCAGCCAGGTCCGTAGCTGGAGGCAGGTGAAAGGCAACCATACATGGATATCTCTCTCCCTCTCTGCCTCTCTCCCTAAAAATAACAATAAATCTTAAAACAAACAAACAACTCAAAACCAAAAGCACAATCTGCTAGCGAACGAGTGCAAAGCCGTTTCACGGTATTTTCCAGCTTTTCATACACTTTGCCTCCGGGAGTTTTCAGCAAGACGTCATCTCAGTCTCGCACCCACAAGGTCCCGGCGGGCGCCCACCCTGTCCGTCTGCCTGCTGGCGCCCCATTTGGGGCTCCCCCAATCCCACTCACACACCCTCCCATCCCAAAGTGGCCTCAGCTGCGAAACTGACCTTCCGCAGACTTTAATCCCAGCTGGTGAGCCAGTCAACGGGGAGTGAGTGCTTCGAAGGCCCCTGCCCTGGCTTCTGCTATGGCACGTGCTGGGCGCCACCAGAGGCGGAGGGGACCTGGGGGCTCTGTCGGCAGAAATGGGAACTCCCCCGAAGGAAGCCGGACCTCCTCAGCTTCGCCCCTGAGCCTGCTGCAGGGTGGTCAGCTGGGAGATTCAGGGACGGCGTCTGCTTCTGACCTGGGGATACAAAGGTGCGGGTGCTGCTGCGTAAACAACTGGGTTTCCACAGCGTCTTGGCCGGTTTCCCGTCCCTCTCCTGGGGCGCAGACGGAGACCCTCTCCCGGTGCAGCCCGCCCTGCGCCGCAGGCCAACACCAACCCTGAAAAGCTTGGGGATGAGGAGCACCAGGTAACCTGCTTGACCACTAACTCTTGGGAGGACCTTTGGAAGCCAAGGCCTTGAACGGCAGGGCATCCATGTCACGTTGCACCTTGCAGGAGTGCGCGGGCCTCCATCCTCAGCCTGACCACCTGGCTCCATATATGAAATGACCCCTCCTGCAGACCTTCAGTTCTATCTCCTTCCCTAAATGACTTTCACCCAGGGCAGTTTGGTGTCAGAAGGAGCTATTTTATATCCTTTGCAATTTGCTTCGTGTTCACCAGTCAGATGTTGGTCAGAAGCCAGGCCCTGGAGGTCTGGGGTTGTTGAGTTTCTGATTTCATACCTGGAAGTAAGACAACCTGCAAAAATTCAAAGATGCTTTAAAACTTACACCACGGGCACACCACTGCACCGTAGCACCCCACAATCCTGCAGGATAAGCTGCCATTGTAGATTTACGCTGTACCTGTCTTCTGTCTCCAGCATGATGACTTCTTCAAATTAAAGAGGTAAGTCAGACCTCATTAGAGAAATAGCACAATGGCAAGGCTTCCCAAACTGGCACAGCAGACTATTGGTAATAGATTTCAGAGGGGACAGAGGGTCCCTGAAGCGAACTATTGAATAGAGAACAGAAACCCCAACCCACGAGCTCTTGCTCAGCGCTGACCTGACTTGAGCAAGAACAATAACAAAAGAACAGTGACCTCTGGGCACTTCTTCTGTGTTTCATGCATTGCATGTATTACCTTATTTTTCTCTTTCAACGACCATCTTGAAGTGCCCCAAGTTAAAGATCTCAGTGGCTTTATTAAGCAATTCAGGAATCAAGCCGCATCCCACCTAGCAACTAAAAGGGTGCTCGGTGGGGTCGCACAAAATAAAAGGATTTTATAGGGAAAAGGGTGGGGCAGGGGGATATTAACTAAAGAGGAAGGATAATTTTTAGACACTATCTTTTGGGTTCTATCAAATTAGTTATGGGTGTCAACCAGGAAATTCCAGATTGGTTAAGATTCTTTTCCTGGGAGAAGGTGAAACAGTCAGATGAGATATTAAATCTAGGTATGGTGTCATGGGTGTTAGTCCAAGTGATGCCATTTGGGGATACAGAGGTGGGCAAAAGTAGGTTTATAGTAGTGGGTATGCAAAAGTTGATTCTCAAATTAGTAATTATTGCAGTGCTTGTAACTGTACATCTGCTTTTACCCACCTTTGTATACTTTTAAAAATCCATTTTGCATATGAGAAAAAATTTAAATGTTAAATAAATTTTAAATAAATAAAATGTTTAGTAAATGTTAAAAAATTAGCCCAGCTAGTAAGTGGTAGAACAGGGATTCAAACCCAGATTTAAATGTACAGACTAATGCTTTGTATTTGATCCCCGCTCATCTCAGACGGTGTTGGGGACCTGAAACCTATGTTGACCCATTTCAGGGATTATAGGTCGATCATTATAGGCAGATTAAATTAGGTAGATTGTAGGAACAGCAAACAGTAAAAATGCCTAATTGGGATCACTAACTGCCCTGTCTTTCATTTTTCCTATGTTTAAACCAGTTCTTTTCCATGTTATTCCTTCATAGAACAGTTACCGAGTACCTGCTACGTGCCACGCACTGTAGTAAGTGGGAAAAGTAGCTCAGAGCCCAATGAGAGACTCCCAAAGGAAAAAGAGGTAAGTTTTAAATGGTCAAACAACTTAGCAAGTGGAGTGGCATTGGCAGCCCACAAAGGAGATGGTCAGGGCGGGCTTCCTGGAGGAGGGGACATCTGAGCCGGGAGGTGAAGGTGTGAGCAGGTAAAGGAAGTGGGAGGAGGATAGGCAAGACTTTGACAGACCTAGGGGACAGTGTGCGCTCGGGCAGGAAAAAGAGAACAAGAGATGCTGGAAATTTCAAACAGTTCATTGCTGCT